>MU866097.1:0-221149 GCA_033296915.1 Triangularia setosa | reverse complement strand
GGCTTGTAGCTGTACGAAGTGAGCACAGATACATTGTGCCCAGCCGCAGCCAAGGATGAAGTTGGCCCGTGCGGAGAAAGTTTGAACATTCAAATAACAAATTATGGACACTGATTTCGGTCCCTACTGTACCTAGAAGTAGATTCACTGGATGATTTTAGACTCCCAGCATGCCGCCGCGAAAGGTTATACTCTGTTAGTCATTTACTACCACACTTTTTACAGCCAATAGCCCCATCGCCAAGTGCCAGTGGCAGTGAGGTGCCGAACACCACCGCCCATTCTGACTAGCCGCCCACGGGCTTGTCGATTTCAGATATAGTCGGAATCTCTGTTGGTGTACCCGCAGCCGTGTTGGCATTGATAGGGATCATTATTGCAACCCTGGCTTGGAAGCATCCGAAGGGATATGCTGCCAAGTTGAAGAATGCAGTCTTACATTAACCCAGGCATATTGGCAACAGTTGGAACTCAAATGTGATGTACGGCGGCAAACAAAAGGCCAAAACAATGACATTCCGTATGTTAGACTATATGTACAGAACCGCCATACGTCTCTTTTACTGACTGGTTGACAGAGAGTGCTGGGGGCGAAGGTTTGCCCTTCCAGATCCAAAGAGATATATCAACTGCAGCCACGGCAAACGTCGTTCAGATAGGCGATTCGTTTAACTCGAATGTGCTTCATGGTCGCGCAGAATATGAGGCCAACTCATCAACCTCCGAATCTCAGGGCGCTGCAATAAAATGAAGCGTACAGAATAAACGTCATTTCAGTGGAGGCAAAACGCGAGGTACATGGTCCATATACAGACATTGTGCATGAGTCTGGACTGTGGAATATTATATCATGTGCTATGGACAAACTCTGCCTATTTACATTTTGAATTGTGTCCCTGAGCCCCTGACGCCTGGAACCCCCTATTTTTCAGCATCTAATCTTTTTACTCCACCGACGTAGCATTTCCCCCTTGAGCCTCGATCAATTCCCCAAAGTAGTTCACCATCCCATCATAGGCCGGGTGCTTGCTAAAGTCCTCAAACCACAGCAAACTCGCCCCATTCCCAGCAAAAACATGCGGCACCCAGCTAAAAGGGTCATAAAAGTCCCAAACCGTGATACCCACACAAACATCCTTCGTCTTGACACACGCCCCCACCACCTTCTGGTAGCACTCACTCTGCCACTGCAGCTTCTGCTCATCCACCGGAATCTTGATCCTCACGTCCAACTCCGTAAACGCAACCTCGTCCACCACCTCCTTGTACATCCCAATAGTATTGATCAAATCCGCCTCGCTCGGGTGGTTGTCCGCATGCAAGTGCGCCTGCATTCCCACCCCGTCAACCTTGATCCCGGCATCCTTCAACATCTTCACCAGCCTCACCGCCCCGGCAGTCTTGACGCTAGCCGGCCTCTCGATCCCATAATCATTATAATACAACTTCGCCTCCGGGTCGACCTTGGCGGCCGTCGCGAACGCAAGCTGGATGTACTCCTCGCCCAACACATTGTAAAACACGCTCTTTCTGTACGTCCCATCCTCATCCAGAGCTTCGTTGAGAACATCCCAATGGGCACACCGGCCGCGGTAATACCCAGCAACTTTGGTGATGTGCCTCACGATCGCCTCCCTCAGGCCCTCTTTGGTCCACTCGGTGGTCTCGACCCAGGGAGCGAGCTGGCTGTGCCAGACCAGCGCGTGGCACCGCAGGATCTTGTCGGTCCTGTTGGCCAGGTCGGCGACGTAGTCGCCCTCGGTGAAGTTGAAGACGCCCGGCTCGGGCTCGACAAACAGCCACTTCTGGCCGTTGGTCGGGGTCGTCTGGCCGAACTCCTTGGGGTCTTCGAGGATGGCGTCGTATTGGGAGTAGGACTCCGGGTAGGGTTCGCGCTCGCGGAAGCCGGGGGTGTCGGTGGCGGCGCCGAAGTACTGGAGGCCGGCCTTGACGGCGAGCTCGTGGAGCTGGGCGGTGGCGAGTGGGACTGCCCCGACTGCGGCGAGGAGGGAAGTGGAGAGACGCATTCTTTGGGAATAATGAAGCGGTTGTGGAGAGCCCCTGAGTCGATCAAATCGAGCCCAGAGAGATGGGGAGGGGGGATGTCTGCACTTTATAACATTGTATAATTCATGCTCCTGCAGCAAAGCAGCATCATCCTCCGCTTCCCCCCTCCCCCCCATTCACACCTTACCAGCGCCACGGAAGCGGGACAAGAAGGCTAATGAATTCCATATTGCAAGTTCAAGGCACCTCAATATGTGCGAGACTCTTGTTCATGCAAAGACGATCACAGGTGCGCCCCCCTTTCCCCTCACGACGATCTCCAGAGTGGAAGCCCTTCAGCCGAACCGGAAACCTTGATAGGAGCCAAGAAGTGGCCCGCATTGAGCCTCAAGTGTCCGGGTGACGACCGGACGGGGGTCGCATCGGGGAAGTGCTGCCGGGTAAATCGGTGCGGGCCGGGTATATGCCATTTCCGGGTGGACATCCGCTTCAATCGCCATTAAGCTCCAAATGATCATCGAAGTGCATTCTTTGGAGGAACTGGCGTAGAGATCGAGGATCTTTGTGTATCTCGTAGTCTTATTGAAGCCTAATCCAACCTCATCCGTATCTCATATCCATAACTTGTGCACGTAGATCGTACACATGACCGCCTCCTAGAAACCAAAACGCCATCATATCCTTTCCAGTTCATAGGTAGATAACCCTCTCAGACAGTAAACTGCCCAACCAAAGGCAAGTCCCTACTACTCCCCCCAACCTCGACTTTATACTCCCCCCTCCCCAGCCTCCACTTCTGCGCCCTCACATCCCAAACACTCAAATCCCTCCTCGTCAGCTCAAACACGACTTTCTTTGTCTCACCCACCCCAATCAACACCTTCTCAAACCCCCTCAGCTGCCTTACAGGCACCTTCTCCCCTTCCATCCCCGTAAACGGAATCCCCAAATACAACTGCGCAACCTCCTTCCCTTCTGCCTCCCCCTTATTCTCCACCTCGGCCTCCACCCTAATCACCACATCCCACAGATCCTCCCGCCCACCCTCCACAATCTTTCCCTTGGGGAACTCCTCAAAGCTCTTGTTACCATCCTTCTCAACCGAGAGATTGGCGTACCCAAAGGTAGTGTAACTCAGCCCAAACCCAAACTCAAACCTAGGCTTGATCTTGTTCTCGTCAAAGTGTCTATAGTCGACAAACACGCCCTCTGTGAAGTTGCTCTGCGGAAAATACTTGAAGATGCCAGACGGTTCGTCAGGCCGGAGCATATTTCCATAGTCGGATTCGTTGCGAGCGACGGTGTATGGTAGTTTGCCCGAGGGATTCTCTTTGCCGTAGAGGATTGACACCAACGCCTTTCCTGATGCCTGGCCCGGCAGGTGGGCAAAGATCACGGCTGTGACGTTGGGGTGGTCGATAAAATCTTCCACGAGTCGTATGCCAGCGTTGTGAAATATGACAACGGTGTTGTTGCACTGGCTGGCGACGTGAAGGATTAGGTCGTCGGTGTAATCGTCGCGAAGGCCAGGTCTGTCGGCACCTTCGGCTGCCCACGCATTGCCGAGGACCAGACAGGCAGTGGAGACGGGATCTACTGCCGGCTTGCCATTGTGGAAATCCCAGAAGAGAGCAGTATCATCTTCGTAGGCTTGTTGAATAATGGCATCGTATGGCGAGATGGCAAGAGACTGGGAGGTAGCCCCGGATCCGCCCCCGGAGTACAAAGTTCCGTTAAAAGCAATGCCTGTCGTTCCCGGTGTTGCGCTTGACCAACCGAAGAAGCCTGCACCGAATTCCTGATAGTCAAAGGATCCGGATCCCATCAGCCAAGGAGAGAGACCGTCTGTTGGGTTATTCTCGTCGGGATTCTTGGCGGAGTAGCCGTAGATAGACAGCAGTTTGGGTGTTTTCAGGGGCAAGGTGTTGCGGATGTTTTTGACGAGGACGTGGCCTTCCACTGCACCGTCAAACAGTGTAGACTTGAAGGAGGAGTTTCTCGCGTCGACAATGTGATGTGGCTTGGTAAGATCCTTGGGCATACCGACTCCCGGCGTGGGAAAATCTTTGTCTTGGCCCATCTGATACCAGGAGGCGATGGTCCTGCCCGTGTCAGCATGTATGCCCATAGGTACATGTCAAGCGATGAACTTACCTGATAACCATATCATCCAAACGACTCTCAGGCACTGTGCCATTTTTGATAGCATCTTTAAGATGGGAACCCCAGAAATCCCCACCATTCGGCATAGCCATATCCATGCCCGCCTCAGCTGTGGCAACCCCAGCGTGCTGAGCTCCCCAATCACTTACGATGCCACCCTGAAATCCGAGCTCAGTCTTGAGCAGTCCGTTTTGCGTTTTGCTGTTTGCGCAGCCATAGGAATTGTTGACCCTCTGGTAAGAGCACATGATGCTTCCAGTCCCAGCGCGCACCGCATCTTGGAAGGGCCTGTGTTTCGTCGTCAGCATCTATTTTGCCATCATCTGTTTAATGTTACTTACCACAAATAAATCTCATGCATGGTTCTGTCGTCAATATTTGACGACACAGCTTCCACGCCACCGCCTGGGTTTCTGTTTGTCTCCTGTTCGTTGGCAATGAAGTGCTAGAGTTCCCATGAGCCTCATTGTCCACCGGTTGCTCAGAGATTAAGTACATACCTTTGTGCTGGCAATAACTCCAACCCCTTGTATGCCTTTGACAGTTTCACCGACCAACACTCCGGACAAATATGGATCACTGGCAAAGCCTTCCCAGTTTCTTCCACCACTCACAACCCTTCCAGCTGGCCCAACCACAGGTCCCAAAAGTATGTTAACACCTTTCGTCCTGAACTCGCCTCCCATACCTTTGCCTCTCGCCAATGTGAGCTCCTTATTCCAGCTCGCCCCGACATGTACGCCACTCGGCCAGCTGCTGACAAAATCTGTTCCTCTGACGCCTTGCCCAGCATCAGCTAGACACATGCCTGGGAACTTTAGGCGCGAGATAGCGGGCAAGAACCCTGGGCAAGATGTGTCGGAATTGGTTCCAGAGGTGAGGCTGATCTGTTGTTTCTGTCAGATTATTGCCAATAGTGGACCAAGGACCAAGAAGTGAGGGTACCTTTTCATCCAGCGTCATCTTTCCAATAAACTCCTTTGCTCTATCGAACGCCTCTTTCCACTCCCCAGAACCAGTCATTTCCGCTATTGATGATATTTCTGTCAGCCTCCGTTCTATCACCTCATAACCAGAGAATGATATACTTACGGGAAGGGTAAACCGGCTCCGAGCCCCCGTAAAAATACACATCTTTCTGGATGATCCTCCCTCCATCCATCTCTTCCTCAGAGCCGTTGCCATTGCGTTTTGGAAGAGCTGCCAACCCTGCTAAACCGCCACCTATTATCACAAGTATGACAACGATGACTAAAATGCCTTTCTTTGTCTTGAAAAAGGCCAGTTTTGATTGTCAACTTTTCTTTTCTTGGTATGGCTGGTCTGATGGGAGTAGGGCTGAGGAGTGCTGGCTGGCCGCTTTGTGGGAGAGGAGCGACGAGGAAGCCATTTTTTCTTGGCCTGAAACGAGCAGTTTGTAGTTGAGATGTGATCAAACTGAGGTGAGTATCTATATGAGGAGCTCGTGGTGGTTGTGAGTTGTAATATTGGGTTTTTGTTTACATTTGGAAGTCGAAATGAATACACCCGGAATTGACCAAGAAGGCGTCAAAATAGCCGGCTCAGTGAGTGACCTGAATGATGAGATGTCCAATGCACAGATGACACCTGCAGTTGAGTTCCGCCTGCAATCAGATGCTATGGGTGGTTGTGTGATGTGAAGGCAGGCACGGAGCTTGACCCCTCCGCTGCGGCCGCCACAGTTGTTTACATCTGCAGCCAACCGGCGTTGCCAGCAGCAATCAGCCTTAAAATAGTGCCAAGACCTGATACTCGGAGTTTAAAAATCACCAAACTGTTCCTTCTCACCCACTGCAAAACAGAAACGGGTTTCTCTTCATCGGTAGCCATTTGGGGTCTTATCTGCAAAGCATACTCATTTACAACCAAGGTATTCCAAGTCAATTGCTTCATGTTTGGACAAGTACTGGCTTAATATTGGTGTGGGGGTTAGGGTTAGGTCTGCCTCTGGAGGTGCGGATCTACGACAGATAGACACAACAATCTCCACTAACCAAAATATTTTAGGCATAGGAAAATGCTTGATTGTTGAGACTTGATGCTTGTGTCTCATACAACGAAGCATTGCCTTGCGCTTTGATGTTCCTGTCAGCGCCCATGGCGCACACCGGCCATGCATCCGTAGCAGCAACGGACCGTTAGCGGTGGGGCTGCGTGGCGGGAGCGGCTCGGCTAGGTATAACGAACCGCCTGGGGTTGAAAACCGCAAATCCGAAGAACTTCAACGGCCTCTTGTCTTTTCACCGAAAGTTGCTGTCGGGTATCTTCCTGACAAAGACAGACAGACAGGCAGACTCTTCGGAGTCCATATTCCTCAGAAAATAAAAGTGTTTCAGAATCACCAATCCCTACAAGATATTCTACTTGGTCAACCACACCGCCTGACATCACACCCGCTTACATAACTTCCAATACCACTGAAACAGCCCCTTTGCTGTTTCTCCCATCTTGCCATCGTTGCGCTGTCTCCCCTGCCGATGTCGCCGGCGTCATTCCACCGATCCCACATCGCCCGGCTCAACCTTCCTCGGAGAACACCGAAACCCCTTCAATCTTCCCTCCATTCACCGTCGTCGTCCGTTACTGAGTGGTATCATGCATTTCGGCAACCGGAGGATGCTGCCGGTGACAAATGCATTGGTGGCGTTCAGCAGACGACAGGCGAATCATCCTAGCAATCCTATTTCATCCTGCCCAAACATCGCACGACTGAATATTTTCATTGTCATGTCAGGGGGAGGTTGGCAGTGATAAGTTGATGATATTAGACATGGGTGTCACTCGCGGCAAGGCATGGTAGCCACGTGCGGTTCACGTTCCTCCGTCCGATCGCGATTGATGAAATGTCCGTGACACGCTCTGGCTTTTGCCATTGCCGAAATCTAATTCCTTGAAGCGGCAGGCCGCAAGTCATCTCGGGATCAATGAACCGAGCTTTTACACAACGGTGGCACGACATTTTCTTCTTGGTGATCAGAGATCTCGTGAATCGGTGAATCTCAACCCCCAAATCAATCTTGCGTGAGAGAGGTCGGTGGGTCACCGCCACCGCCATCGAAAGGCAACCTCTCAGAATAAATCTGCAGTCTTACAGATGTGGTCTTCATTCTTGCAGCGCACACTGTGTGGCACAAATTACACACCGAACCGAGCGTCTTCAGCAAGTAAGAAAAAGAAATACATCTCACAGGCTAAGACGTACATCCTGCAGCTTCGAGACATTGGTTCCAGGTTGACCTACCTGAATGTCGTAGCATCGAGCAAAACGGAGGCAGACCAGACGTCCCCGCCGTTTTCCCAAAGACATGCCTCTCGCTGGAGGCAAATGCCGAATCTTCCTACCTGGCTCCCTGTCGCTGTGCTGTCAATCTCAGGGGGAAAAAAGAAAGCAAACAACCAACAAAGTAATGACGGTCAAAGTTGGCATATAGTGGATGTATCTCGGTGGATATCTCTCAGATAACTTCACAACAACCAAGTTCTGTAAAAACATTGCTGATGTCTGCTTGGAAATAGCGCCAAAAGCCGGGTATTCAACTTGCATTTCCCCGGCTCGTTACACTAGTGTAGCCAACGTCGCAGCATTAAAATCTGGGCATCTTGGAGGCGCGGCACAACCGTGCTGAAGAAAAACCTTTGGTGAGTTTTTTCCCTTCTTCATCAGCGCGCTTCTGCGATTGCTTCCAGGGCCTGGATTCCTTCGCTGCAACGGCAGCATCCGGAGGCGCCGGCTTTGCTGCTTCACTCTTCTCGGCAGTTGGGGAGTGTCGATCGTTTGATTTATCTTTTGTCGATCGTCTTCTTTCAAACATTGATATACGATTGCATGTGAACAGAACACAGAAGAACCACAAAAGAATTGGGCCAAATATTGAATGGTATCTCAATACATGCAAATTACCCCTATTTCTCGCATACCTCCCAACCAAAATACACCTCACCTTGGCTTGCCTCGTTTATTCTTTTTGAGTTCTTTCTTCCAAAGATGGCTTGCGTGGTCTTGGTAGCATGAAAGCAACACACCCTCAAAACCGCAACCACCGAAAAGAGAGCTGGTTTCGGTTGAGGAACATGGGGGGTCCATTTCAGATGTAACCCTTTTTCTCTTGCCAAAGAGAAAAAAAGGTGTCAGGACCGACCGAGCCAAAAACTGACAAGCTCGATTGAAGCAAGGTAAACAGGAATCGAAAGCTTGGAAGGAAAAATGTCCCATTCACTCAAAATCTGACCCCCGCTGATGAAACTCTCTCAACCAAAAATGAAATTGGATCAGTATCCGTACAGCGTCAACTGCAGCTAGCAAAACGTGACTTCTCAAACCGCAAAGTCTCTCTTGTTTCTCTCTTTCTCTCTATCCCTTCAAAACTATTTTATTTTACGGCGTATCACTCACTCAATGCCCCCCCGTTCCCCCACGACTGCGCGTTTCCCATGCACCCCGTTCATGCAGTGTCACATCAACTTTGTCTCTCTCCATCTATCCCATCCCACTACTGGGGTCACATCCATTGCCCTTGTTCATCGTGGTGAAATTCCCCACCCCCATCAACCGCGCCCCGTCCGCTGCTCCCGCCCGCCCCTGCCGTCCGTCGCCGCGCGCGCGGCGTTTTAATAACAGCTCTCTTCAGCCCTTGGTATAAGAGATCTCCCCTCCCCCTTGCCCCCTCCCTCAAGCTTCCAGCTCCAACTACCACCATTTGTTTCACTCAACATTAACTGTGCATAACTTTCTCTCACTCTTTGTCATTATTTCTCTTTGCTTGCTCTTCATCTCAAATATACTCGCAATTTTGTGCCCCCCCCCCCACCATCCCATCAAAAAACACCTAATTGTACGGCAAATAATACATTTCTCCATGCTCATCCTCAGCATCAACACCACAAGTCCAACAGCCAACCGTAACCAACAATAACCAACTGCTCTGCACGTGTAAGTCAAAAAATAGCAGAAAAGGAAGCAGGCGCCATGAGGAAAGCCAAACCAAAAAGTGATCATCAACTCTCGTAAAAGGAAAAATTGCCCTCTCCTTCCCAGTAGGTATATATATGAATAAGTATAAATAACGAAAACACCATAAACCGAAAAGAGAGAAATTATACACCTGAAAATCTGCCAACGGCAATGTCGTCATTTCGACCCGGTTCGGAACTGCGTGTCGGTAAATAAATCGATTCGTAGACGGGGGTGGACGGGATCGTAGACGAAGAACGGACGGGGGTCCGTAACAGCCGGGGATCTGCATGAATGCAGTCTGTTTTCCCTCGGCTCAAAATGTAAAGAAACGGCAGGATGTCGCAGACTCGCATGAAGAGAGAAAAACGGAGGACGATTTGTGGGTATGTTTCGATATGCTCTTTCAGACCCTATCAAAAGCAAGGTAAAAAAACCGCGGTTAGGTCACATTTTTATCCCCGATAAAACAAACAAAACGAAAGAAAAAGCAACAAAGCCGTCCAGAAACCAGTATCATGATAAGTGACAAGGATGACGTAAAAAATAAAAAACCAAGACGAAGAGAGAAAAAAAAAAAAGGGTAATTTGGTGAATTACAACCATTTGCGTTTCGCCTCCTCTCCCCGTATTTCGGCCGTTTTTTTGCAGACGGAACCGAAGTCTTTACAAGGGGGGCGCACTGTTCGTAGATAAAATGTGTGAGATATGTAATCAAGAGGCGAATTTGTGAAGAAAAGTGCTGAAAACATCGAATATGCAAATAAGTGGTTCACCCCTTACAGTATAAGCTGCTTCAAGTTCCGTTGGATAATCATATCCTGCACGGAACCCATGGTGATCTTGAGCAAGTTTGTGTCGGTTGCGTTAGTGAAATGTCCGTAAATCTCCTTCTCTGGGTTCCGGTTCAGCGCCCGGAACTTGTCCATGAAGTACTTGCTGGCCAGCTTCCAGTCGTCTGGTGGGCCGTGGTAGTCAGTGAAGCCGTGGTCTGTTATCGGGCTCTTGGCCAGCTTCTCCTTGAAGAGATCCATCTTGTTCAAGAAGAGAATCAGCGCAGACTTGCTGAACCAGTGTGAGTTGGCGATCGACTCCCACAGCATCAGAGCTTCGTTCATTTGGTTCTAGTTTCATCGTTAGTGTTTCCGCTTTTGTGATCCAGAGATTGGTACGCGTGGGGGTCAACATACGCCGTCCTTGTCCTCCACCAAACATTGGTCGTAGCCTGAAATAGCTACCAAGAACAGCAGGCAGTTGACGTTTTCAAAACAGTGAATCCACTTCTTGCGTTCCGATCTTTGGCCGCCGACGTCAAACATGCGATATGTGAGTTGGCCCAAATCGAAGATGGTCTCGGTGATGCCCGTTGTCCTTAACCTTGAGCGCAAAAGATCCTGATCAGTCGGTACGTAGTCCTTGGCCCAAACACGGTCCAAATCGCCGCAGAAGCTGGAAGTAGGTTGGTCAGCACTTTGCCACGAATCACCACCGTTCCAGCGGCAGAAGCTGCTTACTAGTCCAGGTTGTCATGCAAGGCATATTCGTTGCCCTTTGCGATGGCCCTCTTCACACCCTCGTCCTCCCATAGGCTCTTGATGGGCTCCAAATAATCTTCTGGTAGTGGCTCATCCGCGACTACATCGTAGTCTACCATGATGTGCGCCATGTTTTTCTATGCGCGTTGCGTTAGCTGAGGTTTGCCGGTCATCCATATAACTTGTACTGACCTCGTTGTCTGGGTTCTGGAACGGGATGTTGAGCTCGTTCATGGCATCGAAAATTAACCGGAATGAATGCACAATATTCTGGAACACTACTGGCTTCCATTCCAACTTTTCATTTTTGCTGAACCCCGACGCATAGATCAATTTCATCTGCTTCAAGACTGTTGATTTCCCGGATTCGCCCGCTCCTGTTTGACACGGTTAGGATAGCTGCAGACAGTGCAATGGACCGAGCCGAAGTATCCGTACCTAACAACAACAGCTTGACCTCCTTGGACATTTTCTTTTCATCGGCACGAATAATCTTGTCCAATTCGCGCGACCTAGCCGCGCCAGCCTCGTCGCCTTTTTCACGAGCTCCAAAACACATTATGTCGGTCGGGTGGCCGCTGAGATGGCGAATCGACGTCGTATATTAATCGGTACAGGTTGCTGTTCGGTTCAGCCAGCAAAGTAGTTTGGCGTACAATGATGTCGAACTTCGGGGTATTAGTTGTCGAGGAGGGTGTGCCGTGAGCGAATGACGGAGGGCGGCGCACGAAGCAGAGCTAATAAGGTCCACAGAACTGAAACGCCTGATGGCGCTGTAAGAAGGTATGCACTGGGCTAAACGGCAAGGTAGCTCGAGGAACCGCCAAACCGATGCAACGATTCCAATGACGTCGCAACGAGGCCGTGGTCGATGTTCAATTTCAATGTAGTCCTATCCTCGCCTCACCATCGAACGGCTGGGCTTCCGATGGGCAATTGGCACTTCTCGACAATGCTGTCGTCTGGAGTTGCTGGTGAAACTCGTGCTGGACTGAAGATGAGAGACCGGGATGTGACGGATCGGGAAAGCGGGCCACGACGGGAGGCAAGAGAAAAGGGATTATGACGGGACAGTGAGGGACAATCCGAGCGGTCCGACAGCGAGAACAAAAGGATGGAAGAATGGAAGAAGCTGAGGAATAATCGTAATACAGGAATTTTAGGTGAGAGGATCGATCAGGTGGATGGGATGGCAGCGAAGCAGCAAAAGAGCAGCAGAACGGCTGGTGGCTCAGCGCCAGGTGCGACCTCCCCCGTATTAATTCTTCTGTATCGCTCATCTTTCCATGCAGCGACGCACCCATGGCCCATCCATGCAACTCCATTCTTCTTCTCGCCTCGAGGGGCCCTGCGTGGGCCGTGCTGAAGAGCGGTACACTACGCCGGACACACCTTGAAAAAGCAGTAAGCACTTGTTCAGGGGTGGCCCGAGTGCTTGTGTCTGGCTTGTTCCTGTTGTCTTGCAGCTGCCTTTTTGCATCTTATGCTTCTTCTTTTCTCACTGCATATTCATTCCTCGGTGTGCTTCATTGTTCCACCAAGAACACTGGCCACGCGGTGGTCCGCGTGGTTCTGGTGGGCCGTGTCTTCTGGAACTTATCTTTTGTTGCTGCGCGGTGCCATCGGTGCATTTCGCAAACGTCCAATACCAGATCCGATGGAGCGGCCAAGGCCATCAAGGTTGTTGTGGTGTTTCCACCCACGCGGGTCCGCATTCCGCAACGGTTGCAGGTGGACGATCGCAACTAAAACCTCTAATCTGTCATTAAAAGGGCTCCATCAGTCCCTCAACTTTCGCGCCATTGCCACGGATTTCAGCTCGCTTTCTCTCTTCTTATCAAGGCCTTCTCCGTCAACACTGGCTGTATCAACCGGAAGTGGAGGAGGGCCCGCTCCGGCGCGACAGCGGTACTCAACCCTTAACTTTGACGGTACCGAACCGATGGTTTTTCAACTCTTCAAGAACTCAAACTCAAAGTGACCAGAACACGAAGACCGAGCACTTGCGCCTATGCGCGTGTCCTGTATCTCGGTAATGCACTTTTCCTACCAAGAACCGCCAAAACCCCCTTATTGCGCCCCAGTTAGAAACCCTGGCTGCAGCTGCCTCTGCGCGCTAGCTCCGAAGCTGGACAATGGGTTGAAGATGGCGGGTCCTTTTCATTCACGTGCGCCAATGATGTCGCCTGTTTCAAAGGGCCGCGGATGCAGGTCGACGGCGCGGCCGGGCACAGACACTCATCTTTTGTCTCCAGATTTACCACATTTTCCCCGAGCCACTCAGCTTGAAGTGGCCCCTGTGGCTTGCTAGCCTTCAAGCTGCCACAAAATGCCACGCGAACTGCCCCGAGCGTTTGGACCTGCTCTGTGCGTTTTCCTGATTTGACCCAAGTGTCAGATGTTCGTCACCTGTCTTTGACTGGTGGCAGGCTTCACTGGCTAGGAACTATCAGACAGATGCCTACCTTCTCTCCGGCGGCGGCGGATAGGCGTGGACATGACCGCTCTAGCGTGCGCAGGATCTTGTGGAGTCTGCCTGTAGCTGCAGAACTTCGTTTCTTTTTATCGTCTTTCGCAATCATTTATGAGGGGCAAGCGAGGGTGGACTTACTATAGTACTCTCCAGACCAGTGGGCTAGGTTTTAGTGGAAATTTCTCACCACTAAAGGTTCCTGTACCCTGCCTATTGAATAGCAAGAAGAGCACAGATCAGCCCTGCGTGAGAGTGGAATAGAATCCGTCATGATGACTTCGTATTCATTGGCAATCAGACACTTTGCAAGCAACAAGGGAAGTTTTTGACGACATCCAAAGAACTATAACCTCCGCACCAATCAGAGCCACATGGGAAGCACGCCAACATATACCGATTAATATATCCTGCAGCAACGCCGATTCCGCAGTGTGGGCATGCGGCGTCAGTATTTTGATAGTGCGTTTCGGGCAACTGCATGGCCGCAGACATTCTCACCGGTCTTTGGCTCAGGGAACAGCTTGGTTGAACGGGAGGGTGGTCTCGGAGGGGTGCAGGGACCCGAGCCATCAATCAAGCTCACCTCGGCGAATCTATAATCTATTTGTGGTGATCCGTATACAGCAGCAAAAGGCATGTGGTGTCTTTACAATGGTGTCTTACAATGTGGCCGAGTCATGGTTACGCAGTATGCTCAAGGCAACAGACACTAACAACCTTGGTCACAATTTACTTAATAGGTGTTCACTGGGTAGGAAAGGCCCTCAATCCGACATCACCATTATATAAAGGTGAAAGAGATGGAGTATCATGGAAATCACGGCACGGCCTACCAATGGTGGTACGTGCCCCTGTGCCTCGGATTGTCACCATCCACTTACGGCAGCTCGTGCGCAGATAAATCGGCTGATCGCGCCGTTCCGTGAGCTGCAAAATCCATCTGCTGATCTTCAACGCGATGGTGCCAATGATCGAGCGCTCAGGCATTTTTCAGCCCTCATTAGCCTCCGGCCTTTTGACCCCCTCACCTGAGGGGGCGGAGGTCCGAGCTGGCGCCGGAGCGGGGCCGGCCGGGCCGACGGCTGAAGTCTTCTGAGCAGTTCCAATCCCGGCCACGGCTTCCGTCCTCGGGGCTCCAAGCGGTATGTAGCACAAGTATTGTTCCAACTACAACTACTTAAACAGCATGATCCCACATTTCGGTCTTGGTCTGACGGGTCTATCGGTACCCTTTATGTTTTTGCTAGCCACCCCTCATCAATGTCCCTTTGCCTCAAGAGCATGGCCTGCTTTTTGATAGCGATAAGATAGGCGGTTCGCAGCAACGGTTAGCTACGGATGACTGTCTAGAGATTTCAGGCATCAGGATGAGTATTTTTCAGGGTTGTCTTTGAGTTTGTGTTCATAACCCTCAACCCAGGCTCTCCACACCCTGAACTTTGGACGTTGTAATTCGCTCATACCTTTCGAAGAAAAATCTCTGCAGCCGCTACAAATCGGTTTGCCGTATCGTTTTTTGTTAAACCCCACCTCTGCCATACTTTTTGCCTGCCCCTCCTTCAAGTTGGCTTCACTTCGAGTTTGTGCAAGGCGTCTTCTTTCCAGGCCACTTCATCATATTTTCGAAACCACTCGTAGCCTTCACCAATCTATCAAAATGGGTGACATCACACACGCTACCATCAAGGGTAAGAGATTTTGATTCCCCCCTCCTGCGCCTCACCTCACACTTGTATCTTCCTCAATGGAGGGGCTGAGCAACCACGACCCCGCCATCCACCAAGTATTCACACCTTAAAACGGTGCCTACGCCTTTTCCATGTGGTGGACAGTTGGAACCATCGGGTATATCGGACAGCCCTGCAATATTCGGTGCCGCCAGATGGACCAATGCCGACCCGTCTCTCACATCGGCATGGCGTATATCAGAGTTTCAGAGTTCAATGGCTTCATTACATTACGGCATCACCAAACTTTGCCGGTGCCTTATACCGTGCCTCACTCACGCAGCTGGTGCCGCGTGGCGTTAGTGGTTCTGAAATACACTATCTCACAAAACGGGCCGGTTCATAAGTCAACTTGTGCTTGGGTGCAACCGCTGGCATCTTGTCTGTGCAAATACATGAAACAAAAGACTGACAACGTGGCTTGCACATAGATGGCTGGTTCCGCGAGATCTCCAACATGTGGCCTGGTAAGTAAACAGGACTATTTCTGTACCTCCTTCCAACAAAAATCATGTTTCTAATTTGGGTGTTCTCTCAGGCCAGGCCATGACTCTCAAGGTCGAGAAGGTCCTCCACCACGAGAAGTCTAAGTATCAGGATGTCTTGATCTTCAAGTCTACTGACTACGGAAACGTCCTCGTCCTGGACAACGTCATCCAGGCCACCGAGCGCGATGAGTTTGCCTACCAGGAGATGATTACCAACCTTGCCATGATGTCCCACCCCGAGCCCAAGAAGGTCCTCGTCATTGGCGGTGGTGACGGTGGTGTCCTCCGTGAGGTTGTCAAGCACGAGTGCGTTGAGGAGGCCATCCTCTGCGACATCGATGAGGTGAGTTGCGGTGTAATGATTCGACATTTGGAAATGATGTTGCTAACGCATCTCGACAGGCCGTCATCCGCCTCTCCAAGGAGTACCTCCCCCACATGTCTGCTGGCTTCGCCCACCCCAAGGTCAAAGTTCATGTCGGCGATGGCTTCAAGTTCCTTGATGACTACAAGAATACCTTTGACGTCATTATTACGGACTCCTCCGACCCCGAGGGCCCCGCCGAATCCCTCTTCCAGAAGCCCTACTTCAAGCTTCTTCACGATGCCCTCCGCGAGGGCGGTGTCATTACCACTCAAGGTTGTACGTCTCCTTTATTCGGGAAAGTCCGAGACCTGGGGGGTATATTCTTTTTGTCTCAGGCACTCAACTTGCCTGGCACGACGACGATTTGTTGTCAAGCCCCTCAGGAGCCTACCTAGTGGTAGCTTGCGTTTCTCGACTTTCCAATTGCTGCGGGTTTTCTTCTTTGGCTATCACCCAAGGCATTTACTGTGTCATCTTCTAACCAGTTGAACCCGCACATGTAAAAGGACTTTGTTTGCTAACTATTCTTGTTTGTAGCCGAGAACCAATGGCTCCACCTGCCCCTGATCACCAAGCTCAAGCAGGACTGCAAGGAGATCTTCCCCGTGGCCGAGTACGCCTATACCACCATCCCCACCTACCCCTCGGGCCAGATCGGCTTCATGGTCTGCACCAAGGACGCCAACCGCAACGTCAAGGTTCCCCTCCGCTCCTGGACCAAGGAGGAGGAGGAGAAGCTCTGCCGCTACTACAACTCCGAGATCCACAAGGCCAGTTTTGTCCTTCCCACCTTTGCTGCCAAGGCTCTCCAATAAGCGGTTTGAGCGTATTGGTTATGGTTTGGTGAGTAGAGGCCTCGTTACAGTCCAACCGATTCGCTTCTGGACATGAAAACGAAGTAGGAAAGGGAAAGGGGGGGGCAACAAAACGTTCATGTAGTTGCTGCTGAAAATTGATAGAGGGTCGTCTCGTATGGCAAAAGCCAGTTGTAAAGGGGTGTCTTGAGGCAAACCATAGAAGCTTCTCATAAAGTGAGATTACACCAAGAGAAATTGATATTTTTCCCTCAAACTTTGTCTGGCACACTCTTGAATTTGCTGTCATCATGTCATTATATACTTACACCTCCTCTATGTTTTCACATGTCCGGCAACATTCATGGCTCCTCATAGCTCACTCTCCCCTCACTAACATCAGGATAAACATCAAATCTCCTCTGATCCCTCAACGGAATGCCCTTTCTCGCCTCCTCAATCTTTTGTCCATCTAGCAAAGCACTGACAACCTGCTCCCCCTCTCCCGCCTCCTCCAGTACCTGCGCCATCGGGTCAACAATCAACGAGTGTCCATAAGCATGATACACCCCCTCCGTCATATCCCTCGCCGGACTGCACAAGGCCACATAGAGCTGGTTATCCACCGCTCTCGCCTGTCCCAACAACTTCCAGTGCAAGGGGCCGGTGGTAAGGTTGAAAGCACCGGGGTAAATTAGTGCAAAACACCCTTTTCTCGCAGCAATGGTGGCGAGCTCGGGGAAGCGGATGTCGTAGCAGATTGCCACGGCGATCTTGCCGTATTCAGGGAGATCGATAATGGTGAGCTTGTTGCCAGGGGACAAGATGTCGGACTCGGTGAATTTGATTTTTCCGGGGATGTCAATGTCAAACAGGTGCACTTTGCGGTGGGTTGCTAGCAACTTTCCGTCTGGGCCGAAAATGAGGGAAGTGTTGTAGTATTTGTTGTCGGACTCGGGGGTGACGACGAGCTCGGGAATGGAGCCGCCGACGAGGTAGATTTGATTGTCGCGGGCGATGTTCTGGAGGGCGAGGAAGGAAGGACTGAGGTCGGGGGAGGGGCGGGAAGGGTCGTTTGGGAGGGCTTCGGCGTAGGAGGGGAAGTGGTCGGTTCCGTAGGGGGAGTTGAAGCACTCGGGGAGGACGACGATTTTGGCGCCGGTGGACTGGACGGCGGAGGAGACGGCGGAGGCGGCGTGGATGAGGTTGGAGGATTTGGTGGTTGTGGAGGGGAGCTGGATGCAGGCTAGGGTTACGGGTTGGCGGAGGAGGGTGGTGCCAGGGGTTGTTTGGGCGGATGGGGGGGCGGTTGTGGTGGTGGACATTTTGCGGAAGAAGGAGGGGAAGGCGAGTTGGGCGGGAGAAATTGGTCGAGTGGATGGCCGGGCGAGGGAGGTGGTGAGGATTCGCAATGTCCTCAATGTTGGTGTTGAGGTTCGCATGGCGGGGTTGGAGGAGGGGATGGAGGTTGCGGAGATGTGGGGGTAGCAACGGTTGATGGAGGTTGAGAGCTCTTGGGGAGGTTTAAAGTGGGTCTCGCAGTTTAAACCATTTAATGCCATTGTTCTGGAAAGTCCATGGAAGGCACGACAGGGGTGGTTCTTTCCAGATCAATGACGGCTCTTCCAGACTATAACCCGATGAGGTGGGACGGCAGGATGCGCCGACCTTCACTTTCAAACACTCGGCCTGTCGAATACTTCCATCTCACTTCCCAACGGATGATGGCTTCATCCCGATCTTGTCGATACCCAGTCCTCTTTTGAGTCGACAGCTTCTTCTCCTCGAGGAACACCTCTCGTAACCCCCGCCCTGTACCCTCCACTTCGCCATGTCATACTTTCCACAGCGAAGATCTGCGTCCTCACCCAGCCCTTTGCTGGTGCAAATGCACTCGAGAAACGGAACGCCCCTCTCAAGAACTCCAAGGATGAACTGGACTGGTGGCGACCTTCACCGGACGAAGCGTGGCAGACTGAGAAAGGTCAACCCTGCCAAGCAATGTCAAAAAGAGTACTTTGCTCGCATTCGAGCCCGGGTCGAAGAACGAGAGACTGCCAGAAACGATGGCAGGCGTTCGTCATCTCGGCAGCCAGTGTTCGTTGCACATCAACCATCGCCCCAATTAAGCCCGCAAGGCCCATCCCGAGGAGTCCAGGACCAATACAGTCCAAGCCACGAACAGGCTATTGACCAGCCCCGGTCGTTCTTCAAGGTTCCCATGCGACAGGACAACCATGGTTCGGCAAGTCATCAACCGCTTGTAGAGCCGCCGCGCAACCGGAATTCTGCCACTTTGCTCGCCAAGTATGGGGAAAAAACGCTCAATGAGACGAGGCTGAAGTTTCTCGGAGACCTTGGTTAGGAAACAGGTCGAGATCCAACGCTAAATTCCTCGAAGGGCCGCCGATACCCTGTGCCTCCCCCGAGGTCGGATCCTCGGTGGCATGCACCTGTAGTACGACCGGGGCCGGCTCAGTCGCCACACCATATCGATGGCCAGAAGGGCACACACGATCTCGCGATGCCAGCTGTTGGCCGTGATGCCGCGAAGATCCGGGTGGGAAGTAAGCACAAGCGGCTTGATGAAGGTTCGACCGTCAGCGGGTGGAACACAATCCGTACAGCCAGTGAGGTGCGCACTGATACCTCACGTCTGGCGCGGCGACCTTTTCAGCATATCCATGACAGTGGGTTACCCTATTTTCATAAGATTTCTGACACTTGGCTGACTTGTTCTCAGGTTCTAGTCGCCTGCGCCAACGAGTGGAATGTCCATCTTACGTGCCATCATCATCTTCGCATGTGGATAGAAATGAGGGGCCCTGGAGACGAGAGCAGACCATTGATTCGGTTCCTGACTCTACTGATCAGTCTTCATCTTCAACACCTTTGGTTCGGCATGTTTCAAGACAAAGGACTGAGAGTCTGGCTCAATCACATTACCGCGACTCTCAAGACACCAACAGTGCTATCGCACATGTTGGTCGGACGATTCCAAACATTCCATTCTCGCAGAAACATTTGAGTTCCAAATGGAGTAGTTGGTTTCGTCGTGGCGGGATCTCAAATATGGAGACGGGAGCTGAGAGCCAATGTCCATCAGAAGTACAGATTAGTCCCCGGGTCAGTCAGAGATGCCAGCAAGAACCGAAATCGTCCTGGGCAGGTTTATCGGAAGATCTTCCTCATACCCCGTATCCTGCGGAATCCATCGATACCGGCTTTGACCATCCTATGGGGCACCCTGCCATTCGTATTTCAAAAGATACTTCAGAGACCCTCGATCGATACAAGCAGCTGCTAGCGACAGTCCAAGGCGATGAGCAGCATGCAATCCGTTCACATCCAGCTGTCGCCACAGGCGGTTCTACAGCCAACAGTGGTCGGAATACCATCAGCAGCTTGGTCGAAGAGAGCACCAGTGGCAATGATCTCGACAGCCGCAGCACTAGCCGGGTCAATGATGACGGCTTTGCAGTCAATTCTAGCCCGAATTTCATGAATAGGTTTGGCAACGGGAGTACGAGCAGTAGCGGCTTTAGCAGCCTGGGAGCTGGCCAGATCGATGACCTCACACATGGCAACAACGAATCTCCAGAATTGAGTGGCTTCTATGGTGATAGCGAGGATACTATTACCAGATCGCAACTTCAAAATGGTGAACTCATCTCGAGTAGCAGCATTGCAAACTCTCACGGTAATCTATGGCTGAACCACTCACCATCTCTGGAGTCTTTTCCTGGCGTTGCAAAGCATCAGAATATGATGCAGACCTTGGAGGCTGACGAGGAATGGCGGTCATTTGTCTTCGGTGACGATAATACTGATGAAGTCGAGTCCACAGTGTACGCTCAAACATCTCAGGATACTGCCCGAGCTTTGCAGCCATCCGGGTGTTCATGTTTGTCCTGTACTAAAGAGCAACCGAAGATGGGGCACATCAGCACTGGGTCAACGGGCTGTCCATTGTACACGGCTGATATCAGACAGCCATCTGACTCTGTTGAGCCATGGTCTTCGTCAGACGTGCCCAGCCTCGGGGTCATTGCTAGTAGCAGCATTGATGAATCAGATGCGGGAATTATTGTCAGACACATGAACGAAAACAGTCAAGGTACTCGTCACTCACATACTGGAGATGATCACAGAACGTCCATCACTTGTGAACCTGGCATCAGCGAGGAGTCTGCCAGCGAGGCGTTTGCTAGTCAGGGGCTCAGACGCTCATCAGATGACGAGCCTACCAAACAGAACTCGATCAGCACGAGATATGTCGGCCAGGAGTCTCCCCGTGGGGAACCAAGTAGGGCTCATGCACCGGGATCTGCGCAGTACGTGGGGAGCGACAGTCCGGGACCGCTACCCGTATCTGCTGACCTGTCGTCTGCAGCGTCAGCTCTGGTACCCCCGCGGCCTGTGGGGGTCAACCAGTCAGGGGTGCAAGGAGTTGAGGAGCAAGCACGATTTGCCCCACCGAAGCTCTTTGTGGGCAGCCGTTCAAAAACCCAGGAACGATCCAACGTGCCGGTAGTTCTCAGGACTGAACCCAAAAGAAGAGGCCGGCCGAAGAAGCGAGCCATTGATGGCCGGGCCGATATTCGAGGTATTCCGAACTACACCAGCGATCCCATCGAAGATTTCGAGGATCACCAACCTACACATAGGTCGATATTTCCAGCTCTCGAACTTGCTTGAACATATCGAGGGGAAGGGACATGGTTGTTATGACGCGGGGCATTTGTTTGTCAAGATCTGTGTCATGTATGTTGGGCTGAGAATTGCTAGCGCCGCTCCTCTTTTTGGTTGCCAGGCGTTTGTTGTGTCTATGTGATGTGAGCACACTGACTTATTGGTGTTAACGTCTCACTACAGCTCTGGAGAGCATGGGGAAGCTATGTTCAAGGGTGTACTGGTGCATGTATCGTACATACATCGTACAGAAGTCTGAAATGTCAACTTTGGAAGTCTCGTCCGTAGCAAAAGAGTACCTTGATGTTCAACTAATTAGCAATTTTGAAGGCACAAAACTTGAACATATCCACCAAAATCACGTCCCATGAATGTCCCAATCTACGAATCCTCGGTTTACGTCGACATGAAGTTCAGCCAGCCCGACACCGGCAGTTGTTGGCCAGGCACATGTCCATCTGGTGAACCACATGCAAGAAGACACGAATCGGACAGAGAAATGAACGAGGAAAGATTTTGTCCCATGTCTAGCTTGAGGGAATTTCCCCTTACACTAATTCCGCAACATACGAAGTACCGGTGACTTTCGAGAAGATGTTCTTCTCGTTTGGATGTTCACAAAGTTGGCATTTCCGTCCTGGACATGCAATACAACGTCGTCGTCTGATGCGGGGACCCCGAAAGCGGGCCCCCGGCGGCCGTAGCGCGCCCAGACCAGCCTCAAGAGGTCCAAACTCGATCGCTTGGTCAAAAAGGCGCTGGGACCAATGGGAGGGCTACGATAAGTGCTGTGGCGTTCAGGACCGCCATTGGCCAGAAGAGTGCTTGCCACAAGAATTGGTCGATTGAATTGGATTATTCTTACCTGACATCTTCACGGCTTCAACAGGGGTGGTGGAAGACTTCACGTTTGGACCCGGAAGCGGATGGGATGCTGCGCGAGTTGCGGTCCGGCTTGCAGATGTAATATGCGGCAAGGAGGAATCTATTTGGTAACTGTATGCCGCTGAGGTTACGGTGAAGGCGGATAGGAAGAAGCGGTAAAGCCGTGTTCTGTTGCACGGCAGAGCCATCTTGAAATTTGTCGAGATGCACGTCGAAATTTCCCGGTTCGTTGATGGAAAACGAGCTGCCACAGAAAGTTGCGAGCCACACACCCACACACCCACACAGACAGCTGCCGCTGGTGTGGCTGCCACTTCATCCTTTGTGGGGTTCAACCTAGCATCCAGACTTCAACATCTCCACACCATTCAACTTCAACCGCGTCGCGGAAAAAGACGCGCGGAAAGACTTGGCACATTCACGGAGCACAGCATTACTGTAAGTACATGGAAATACAAACTCCATTTACCATCTCACACGTTAAGGCTCTGAAAACCGAAAGGTCTCCTCAACGCTGTTCTCAAAACGGGGTTATGACGCTAAAAACAACGGCAGCAGGTTACAGCATTGACCGCAAATCCACGATGATGTCAAGAGGCAACCCAAAGGGCGATGATGTTCAGCAGATCTTTAACACGTGCATGGCTGGGCGGGAACTTCGATTTTGGGGCACTGCCATGCCCGGAGCCACCAGGAGCCGCAGGTGATGCCAAGAATGCGACGATGAAAAGAACACCCTAAGAAAAAGGTCAGATTGAAATAAGGCCCCATGCTCAAGACATTGGGGTTTTGAGGAAAGAAAAGAAAATGCCGGGTTTCGCCTCGGGCGAAACACTTGCTTGGATCAACGTGGTGCGCACTAATGACTCGACCAGCGTAAAATACGCTCCTGCTAGTGCCTTTCAACTTTACTGTACATATCCAACTCCAGATGGTACCCATACAACAAGCAATTCGGGAGGTTGATGGTGTGAACCCCACACACTCCCTCCCACCACCTCCCGCCAGGGGAAAATCGTGGGGATGAGGCACGCTTCCTGATGTGGAAGAAACAGAGGCCTCGGCCTGTCCAAAGACTTCAGGCAACACATTGTTCCCGATGCTGACGACCCGAGAGAACCGACTACTATCTCAGTATGCACTCTGCAGCCATAAAATTAGCTCTCTCACCCATCTTCCGCTTGCAACCCTCCACAAGGACAACGAGTATCTCTTCATTGTTGAGCCGGAAACCCGCGTTCAAGAAGTAGATCCCGGAGACTCGGCCGGAGCAGGACTGGTAGCCTTCCGATGAACGAGCCAGGGTGAGCGGGTGATTTTCCAGAACCCAGCACTTTCGTCCTTCAGCCCATGTTCGACCCAATCCTTCTCAAGGCTAGTTCACGGCAGAAAATCTCCCGTTGCAATGGGAAAAAGCCTCACGGATCCCATTTCAATTTCCTTTTTCTAGCCTTTGAGGATTATTATTGCCTCATTTGTAGACGGACTGTTTCGGTACCTGCTCAATGGCTGAAGTCGGACCGCAAGCACACGGAATTTTGATATTCGGCGTCACCCACCCGGGTCGCCGAGCCTTCCTATCACGGGCCTACGGGGTGCCCCGCCATCAACCGCGATGCCATGTGAAAAAGACTCCAAAGTTTGCGGGGCAGCCTGTGGATGTGGTCCCCTCCAAGATGTGTCACAGGGCAAACAAAAGAACCCTGAAAAGACATCGGTGTTCAACATCAACAAGTGGAAACGGGCCACGAAGGCCGATAACTTGTGTCTCGAAGAATGGCTTGGACATACGGGAAGAGGGACATCCCAAAGATAGAAAGAAGCGGGAAACTCTCGCATTGCCTGTCAGTGTTTGTCGTCAGGCTGGGAATTCAACAAGTCGAGCAACGTTGAGCAAGCTGCCACGCTGCCAGTTCCCATCCGATCTGGACCTGTTTAGTTTACACGAAGTTCTCTCGTCTGGCACCAACAGTGTTGCAAATGTACGTAAGAAAAACCCTTAAAAAGCGGCATCGCGAAATGTGTAGCCCGGCAATGAAACGCAAAGGGCGCAGCGGCCGCCGATAAAGAAACCGTTGCGCTGTTTTTATAACCTGGACGCTTAGCGTACGGGAGTAATATCAGTTGTAATCTGTGTAATTACCGTCCAGTCGGTACGTACCGCGCACATTCATTCTTGGTTTCACCCCACCAACACCCCACTCGGTCTTCCTGAGACAGGCCACGGCCGTCGAGGACACAGGACGCATCCGTGGACGATTCCATCGCACAGCTGTTTTCGGCTGACTTTTCAGATACTCGCTGTGTCACTGGGAGGACACACAGTTTCCCATCTGTCCATTCCCCACATTCTAGACCCCTGCTCTGTGGTGATCCTGGGTTCCTGCCGCCTGGGCGTGTTCCAAGTACCTCTGTACTGTACCCAGAGCAAGGTATCGCTGGTTCCTGTAATTCTTGTTCGCACTGCCCTGCCACCGTGAACGGTTTACAGTCCACCTTTCAGACGACAATCTTTTTTACCATAAAAGCCTCAAGCCCCCGCTGTCCATCAAACCTTCTTTTGCTGTTTTTTCCTCCACTATCGCCTTGTGCATTGACAATTTGCCTTCTATTGTTATCGAGTTTTTGCATCTTCTCACCTACAAACCAACTCTTATCCTCTCCGGATTCTATACCATTTTTTTTTGTTTAGGTCAACACCCTCACAGCTTCCCAAAAATGGTGAGTTACCTCCTGTCAATCATGAAGTGTCTCTGTATTGTCCTTTGAAGGGGAATGCTAACAAATGTCTCTCAGTCTGATCCATCACATATCACCTACACGGAGAACTTGCAAAAGTTCCTCCGTCTGCCCCAGGGCGGCAAGATCATTGCCGAGTATATCTGGGTCGACAGTGAAGGCGGTGTCCGCTCAAAATCAAGGGTGAGTCCATCTTCTTCTGTTCTTGTCCCGAACTTTTCCTATGTTTGTCTGTCGTCATTTGCATGACGGCATGTACAACCGGCAAACGACGGTTTCTAGCTTGCTGCGGCTTGGCGGGCCAACCAACAACCAACCCGAAGCAACGAAACAACCACACCACCTTCGGATTAGCCTGTGATCTGGTGTCACCCCCGGATCTAGGTCCCGCATCCAGTCATCTGTTACCAGCGGGCGCTCACCACATTCCACTCGAATTTTTTTTTTGGGGACAACCCTCGGCGCGACTCCGACTTCGCCTTTTGCGTTGCCGACGCGAGCGAATCACGCTCCGCTAAAATTACGACTCCACCCCACCGAGAACCCACTCTGTATGCCCGCCGGCCAACCCCGCCATGGGCAATCCCAGCAACGACACCACTTGTGACTCGACAAACTCCTCGCCGCTACACCGACGGTCCCTGGCTTGCTCTGGCCAGACTTGCACCGCCGCTGACGGAAATCGCCTTACCGCATATCGCATGAACACGAGGACCACAGATCACGAATAATCGAAACACCGCAAAACCGTATTCACCCGTCGTTGCCAGGCTGTGCATGTCATCGAAACAATGAAGCTAGACCTTGATGGAACCTCAGACACTGACATGGCATTCCTATCAGACTCTTGATGAGAAGGAGACCCCTTATTCTCCCGCCGAGCTTCCCATGTGGAATTTTGATGGTTCCTCCACTGGCCAGGCTCCCGGCGAGAACTCAGATATCTACCTCCAGCCCGTGGCTGTCTTCCCCGACCCGTTCAGGGGTACTCCCAACATTCTGTATGTGGAATTTTAGGCTCAAGAAATCAGAACAATGACTAACTTGGGGAAATAGTGTTCTCGCTGAGTGCTTGAACAACGATGGCACTCCCAACAAGTACAACCACCGCCACGAGTGCGCCAAGTTGATGGAGGCTCATGCCGACCACAAGCCATGGTTCGGTCTTGAGCAGGAGTACACTCTGCTCGACCTCAACGACCGTCCATATGGCTGGCCCAAGAACGGTTACCCCGCCCCCCAGGGTCCCTACTACTGTGGTGTCGGTGCTGGCAAGGTTGTCATGCGTGACATCGTTGAGGCTCACTACAAGTGCTGCTTGTATGCCGGCGTCAAGATCTCCGGCACCAACGCCGAGGTGATGCCCGCGCAGTGGGAGTACCAGGTCGGCCCTTGCGAGGGTATCGAGATGGGCGACCACCTCTGGCTCTCTCGTTTCCTCCTCCACCGTGTGGCTGAGGAGTTCGGCGCCAAGGTCTCTTTCGACCCCAAGCCCATTCCCGGCGACTGGAATGGTGCCGGTCTGCACAGCAACTTCTCCACCAAGGAGATGCGCGAGGAGGGTGGCATGAAGTACATCGAGGCCGCCATCAAGAAGCTCGAGGGCCGCCACGCCGAGCACATTGCCGTTTACGGCGAGGGTAACGAGAAGCGCCTCACCGGCCGCCACGAGACCGGCTCTATTGACACCTTCTCCTACGGTGTCGCTAACCGCGGTGCCTCTATCCGTATCCCAAGGGAATGCGCCGCCAAGGGTTATGGCTACTTTGAGGATCGCCGTCCCGCTTCCAACGCCGACCCATATCAAATCACCGGTATCATCATGGAAACCTGCTTCGGTGCCGTTTCTGAGTAAAGTGATGGTGATGATGATAGCTGGGTTATGTTAGACTAATAAGTGGTTTTATGGGCATTTTGCGCGTTTTGGTTTAGGCATTTGGGATAAAGGAAGGGTTGGTTTACGGCGAGGTTGAGCGCTCGGTTTTTTTTTTTTTTTTTTGGAAGGGAATGGGAACGACACACATACACTACACATGTTACATAGATTATTCCAAGTTTTCTCTTTCTGTTCCCTGATACCTGGGTTACAAAAAATCAGCAACAAAGCATTATTTTTGACCTCGGGTCAAATTTTCACTTGTTCTCTTTTTACCTCTATGGGACCCTTCATCTCAAATTTTTGTTATGGTGACTTGGATCTCCTTTTGGAGGTTCAGCCATCAACTGCGGCTGAAAAAAAGGGGCAGTGGAAAAAGGGGGCGAATACGCCAAGCATAAATAGTCATGCAACAAATCAGATGTTTACTTTGTACGTAAGACTGTCACCATCAGTGGCCTCCACACAAATGCGAACTCAGAGCCACATATTCTTTGCTGACATCATCCCAGGGTCTTTCCAAGGTTGGCAATGATGACGACGATTAATGGAGGCTATCGTGAACCTTCTGATCTATCAGTTCATGGCACATAAGTGGCTAAGCGCTCACACTGTGCAAGGTACCTCCTCCACTTTTGATGTGGCTTCTTGTTTTGAGCGACCCCGTGGCTGACATCATGCTGGGGTTAGCGATCGTGACCCGGTACCCCTATTCAGCCCCTTTTCACCGAGGCATCTCGGAGGGAGGGAACTGGTTGGAGATATGTTGGAAACCTGTTGGAGAAAAAGGGAAGACAGCATTGATGACGCTATTCCCAAGCACGCCAACTCTAGTTGGTGGCTCGGGGTCTTTTTGTCTTGAGGATCGTGGAGATTAGGTGTCTTGGTTTATGCTACGGTGGCACACCGGCACTGGACCCTGCAGGGAAAACGAAATGCTGGATGATACAGGGCTATAACGTCTTGATGCTTTACTTTGTAAGCCTCCTTTTGCCCCTATCTAACCTCTATCCACCGACATGGTCGGTGGACTGAAGGGAGCAGATGTCAGCAAGACCGACTACGCTATTTCCAGTCTTACTGCTGATCCTCACGGTCATCTTGTTCCGATGGCCGAAGGCATCATGGGAGTTGGGCCATGCAGGATGCGAAAGAGATTCCAATAACGATATTCACGTTTTCTACTGCCCCATCAATGTCACTCTCACATGCGCCCTTCGTGCCTTCTTATCTCACTTAAGACCTCTTCCGTTGATCGCCATCAGACTCCCTCTTAGGTAAGTGGTCAATAGCTGGATCTTTGATTGAGGGGCTGGATAGGTGTACAAAGTACACCATGCCTGGGCTGGTGTTTTGATCCAATTCTTTCTGCTGGCTTTGCCGTGCTGTCTTCTCTAAAACAACCCAAGTTGTGCTTTTTCTTCGCTTGCTGGGCTTGTTGGTCACTCACCAGGTTGTATACTGGGCTCGCAGGAGTACTGCTTCAGTGGTGGCATTGAGGGCAAAGCAATGATATTTATCCCAAGCCTGGAGTGTACTGTTGGCCTCCTCATGAATGCGGGACCTAAAACGAAAATTATCTCAAAACAGCGGGTTTAGCTCAGTTGGGAGAGCGTCAGACTGAAGTCAACTTCAGGAAGTTAATCTGAAGGTCATGTGTTCGATCCACATAAACCGCATCTTCTTTTGCGTTTTTCCCCCTCATCTCTTTGTTCTTTTTTGGCTGATCTCGAATTCTCTCATTCTCTGAATATCGGGATATTTAGATCCCAGTGATATGTTGATGGTTATGCAGAGGTGGATGAGGTGGATATAGCAGTTCACCTGTATGTTGGGTAGGTAGGCGCGACCCAACGAGCCGACCAGAGTAATCCAGCCTGCCTAACTGTCAACACTTCATCCATCTTTCTGGAAGACTGTTCCCCTCTACTATAGTTCAATCCAACAACACCGCAACATGCCGAAACTATCAGGAGACCGCTTATACGAACATTTGCATGATCTCTACAAGTTGAGACTTGGTTGCTACTCGGAACGGCAGGCCAATCCAGTCTTGGAGCTTGCAAGACTTGGACACCAACCTGACGGAGGATTGGCATCAGATGTGTTCCCGAAAGCCGAGATTCGAGCATGGGCATCACAAAAGGAGATAGCTCCCAGAAAGGCCTTACTGGGAGCACTTTATCGACCTATCGTTGGCCCCTATGAAATTCAGGTTCTGGAAATTAAACCAGGTATCGATGACAATTCGATATACTGCTGCCTTTACCACTACTCGCTAGAATTCAAAGAGCCTCATTGGGAGGAGACTCGCAAATAGGAGCTTTTCAAATCGGGACACATCACTGTTCCTCAGAACAAATTTGGACTCTTGATGGACGACCTGACACAGCATCTGGTACACCGCACTGAGTTATACATGGGGACCGGCAATTTATGAGATGCCCATCATGGTCGATGGACATGAGAAGCTTATCACCAAATCATTTATGGCGCTCTTCGACACTTGCGGCAACCTGCACACTTTGTGGTGCTGTGTATAGATCAGATCTGCATCGACCAGAGCAACAACGATGAGAAGGTTCAACAAATTCCTCTCATATCCATCATCTACACCCGTGCCATTAACACAATTGTTTGGCTTGGAGACGGAAACGCAAATTTAGCCGCCGCATTTGACTTTCTACGTGAGATTCCCGATTTGATACAACATGCCTCGGCGATCCGATGTCCGGAGGATTTTGAAAGGCTCTATCTACCAGCTCCAGACTCGGCAATCTGGGCAGGGGTGCGGGGTTTGGTAACACGACCATGGTTCCAAAGATTATGGATCTATCAGGAAGTTATCTTGTCTCAAGACATCACCACTGCCGGTGGCGGGCACTACAGAACTAGGAAAAGGATAAGCTGGGACCTCTTTACCAGCGCCTGTCTTAGTCTCCAAGAAAGCGGCGTTCCTCAATGGCTCAATCTCAAATTCCCAGGCCCTGTCCTTTTCACACAGATACAGAGACTCGTTTCGAATCACGAAGGGTATCCCGCGACTAAAGAACCATGGCCGGAGGAGTGGCTAATTAACCCGGTTCTAAGAAGCGTCCGACAGTCGCTGTGTTCGACCCCCCAGACAAGATATACGGCTTACTGGGCATGGTTGAGATCAAGGACAAGATTCGCTACCACGACAGTCACAAATATTTGAATCTGTACCACGATGTGGTGGTCGGTTTGCTTAAACGAAACATGGCACCGCTCAAGGCCATGCTCAACCCGATCGACCACGAGCCCCTCGAGGGGTGTCCCTCTTGGGTTCCAGATTGGAGCAAGCCTCGAGAGACGGCTGCGTTGGGATACGAGAGCTTGACGGCAAACGTGTACAACGCCTCTGGTGCGGAAAAGGTATACAAATACCCCAAGCACCCGGCTGACTACCAAGTCTTTGGGTCCAACAATACAGAACTGCACATTGGCGGCAGGGTATTTGATACCATTGCTGTTATGAGCGATGTCCTTTCAGACTCAGACATTATTCAGCCCCCGTCTATCAACAAGGACTGGATTCATTGTATCGAATTTGTTTCCCGACATTTTCAAGCTGCTTGCCCTTCCTCTCATGGCTCAGTCTTCACAGCCTTGTGGCACACAATGGTTGCAGGCAAAGACCCAAGCGGAATGCACCCATATCCGGACTCTTTTGCCGAGATACTCTCGCTTTTACTGGACGAGACTACTGGGCGGTCGCCGTCCCTGCCAGGACAGACGTATTCACCGAGGCAACTGCGACCACTAGGGAAGGGAAAGCTTACCATGGCTTCTCTGGAGTTGAGGCAGCCAAAGAAGACTTTGAAAATATCAGAGAGGCGATGAGAAAGCCCTTAAAGGGGAGGAGGTTGGTGAAGACTGAGGGGGTATATGGGATTGGTTCCGAGACAGGCGAAGGTGGGAGATAGGATTGGGATTATGAAGGGGTGTTGGACGCCTTTTGTTTTGAGGGGAGAGGACTCGATTGATGAAAACAGGTGGAAGGTTGTAGGAGAGGCTTTTGTGGAGGGGGTTATGAGGGGAGAGGGGCCGGATGGGATGGGAAAGATTGTGCTTGTTTGATGGTCAGGGGTGAGCACAAATCTATTTCTACGTGACATATCGATCACAAAATATGGGTCTCGAAAGTTCACTTCAACAACAAAGGAAATTTTATTTGTTGTCCTATACCGAGAAACCTGTATCCAAAACTCCGAGGTCCCGTCAACGCCACTTATTCAACCCCCAAAGCAATTCTACCTATCAAGAGCTCCGCCCGCAGATCCTCCGGCTGCGATCCATTATACTACAATCTTGCGAGGATCAGCAGTGATACCCTGAGCCCGGGCGTAGTCAACACCCTCCAGCGTGTACGGCTGGAGTTTCAACATCTGAACAATGAAGTTCTTCAAAGCGTCATCTCCATCAATATAGTGGGGGTTCATGGCTACCCTCTTGTCTCGCAGTTGCCATGCCGTCGCTGGGCGTTTAACAGGCTTTGGGCCTGCAGGGACATGGGCGAAGAGTGACATGGTTGGGTTGTTAGCATTTGGCAATACCACAACTATCGAATATGAGCAACAGACTTCTAACAAGCATTTTTTGACCCAGGGATGCGGGACTAGGTGCGAATTCAGGGTACTCCCCTTGGTACGCTGGATATCAGTCCAGAGAGTACCACCTCGTGTCTCCTTCCGGATATCCTTGTCGTCGTAAAAGGCCCACACGCTGTACCCAACGAATTTAGTTTCCCAGTATCGGCCGGATTCGCCCAGACTGAGGGCCATGACAGTTTTCAGAGGTACATCAATTTTTGGGGGTGTGTCGGTGTCGTTGATCCAAGTCAGCCTGCCAACAAAGACGCGCATCAGTTCATGGGTGATGGTGAGACTGACCACGATTAGATGCTTCTCAAGGTCTTGAAAATCATCTGCGGTCTTAGTGGTGAGAAATCTGTTGGCGGCAATACTGGTATTTTCCATCATCTGCGGTCTTAGTGGTGAGAAATCTGTTGGCGGCAATACTGGTATTTTCCATCATCTGCGTAACTGGACGTTAGTGGATGTGAAGCTGCAACACAAGGAATCTTGGGGAGCTAGCTACTGACCCTATTGTCAAGGAATACGACACTCGAGTTCTTGACTGAGTACGTTGACTTTTTGATATACTAGGATACTCGGCCGGTCGCTCCAACACCTAGGCACCAGGTACTGAAGATGAGATTGGGAAAGTGGACATGGACTGCCTAGAGCCAAGCGGTGATGAACGTAGAGTCGATGGACGTGGCACCCTCTCCAACTGCCCAATTCTTTCTGTAACGGGGCTTAACAGCATCTAGGATGTCGTTTTCTGTCTCAAACAGAGCTTTTCTTCCTGCCGTTGACTCGAGCATGGCCATGGCGAGCGTGATGCAGTGTAAAGTCACCTGATAAACAGGGCTTCGAGGGTCCAAGAAAGGGACAATTTTAGGATCGGTTTCATGCTTTTTCCACACGATGCGGATGTTGGAGATTTTTGGACCTGAAGGAGATGGAGTTCTGGAGGGAAGTTTAGAAGGAGGTGCACCGCTAATGAGCTTTGTAGGCGGCTTAGGAGACATATTGACGACTTGAGGTGGAAGGAAGGTGATCGAAACGACAAAGGATCAGATTATACAGGGGCAAAAACACCGGGCTTGAAAATAGCCAGCTGAGAATGAGATAGTTGATGAGAGGAAAGTGGCATTCTAAACCGTGACTTCATACCGGCTATATACATCATTTGACTTCTGAGGTCAGCCTAGAAGCTATATCAAGACACCACTTCATGACTCAAGTTCCAATGACCAACAATTGTCCGTTCTAAGTCCTAAAAGATGTTTCAGGCCAAGTAGAAATATCACCTACCGCCGCGACCCTCAACAATATTGTCCCCTTTCTGGTCAAAGGTCTTTGCAGAAGAACAGTGTCTGCATATCGCGGCAGGAGATGGTCAACGGCGATCGTGAGGTTTCATGCCAACTCGCACACATAACCACCCTCATGAGGTTGGCCATGACCCCTCTGTCCTGCAACCCGGACCGGGGAGCAAAACATATATAGATGAGTGATAGTGCAAGTTAAACCGGTAGTTGTTGGAGCCAAACAGGTACTTGTGCAGCAGCACCTCTTCAAGGAGAACCAACCTTTCTGTTTACATGTGGCGCAAACCAAATGTGGGGCTCCCCGTTGTCTACAACTTCAGCCTATTGGTCAACCTGGTCTTCCGCTTCTTATCATCCCCTTGAACTTTTCACGATCACGAAACAGCAGAAAAGTATCGACAGGTATATACTCTCCAAAATGAACGAAGCTACGTTAAAGTCACTCTCGGTGAAGATGAAGCGACGCGCACGGCTCGACCATGCCGCCCGCTGTCCCTTCCCCGGGAAATGCGAAAGCGCAACTTACTACAGTCTGTTTATCCGCGCCATGAACAATGTCCTCTCAACCGAGCTAGCTCAGTTCACCTATGCTAAAATCATCGACGGTCTTCCCATCGAAGACGTAACCTGGGACCGCCGCGTCCCCGCTGTCTATGATAACCACCCCATCGAGCACCACCCCGACCTCTATCCCCGTGCTCTGGATTGTGCCTGCAAACACAAAGAAGAGATCTACTTTTTCATCCCCTCCTTCAACCCCGGCTTGATAAATGCCTACACCCAATCCACACCCGGCACCAAAGCTTTCAACACGCCTCATCGAGCTTGTCGCTATGGCGTTGAATGAGATAGGGGTGATTCTATTTCAGATGGATATCCGACTCCACCAGGGATAGAGAGACCTCTCAATTGAAGCGATCATCAACTGGAAGGAAGACCCCGATGAGGAAACACTTCCCACCATGATTCATCACCCTTACTATTTACATTGTGCCTAGCCGTGCGGGGACTACGCTTCGGTACTACGCTTCGGTACTAGCAACTGTTGGATGGTCAACAGGAGGAATTGATTGAATTTTTTATTGGGGATGGTGAACCTAAGGGGGATGGTCCACTTCCACTGAAGTGCACAGATGAGAATACTGTCAGGATTGATGAACGGTTTGTGGTTGTGCCGAGGGAAGTGTATAGGGATGTTTGGGAACGGTTGCCGCCGTCGATAGAGCATATGAAGCATATGGATCGGAGGCCGAGAAACGAGGGGGATTATCCGGAGGATAGGACGGTGGAGTTGATGAGGACTATTGAGGAGGTTTATGGGGAAATAGATGGGGGTGATGTACGGGATGATGTGGGAATGGGGAGGAATGAATGTGTATCCGTGACTGCTGGAATTCATTGTTGGGGCAAAGTAGAGAGGCGAACGATAATAAAAATGGCTACGTATCAATGAACTGTTGACAGAATAGGATTGGATATCATAACCGGGATACAGAAGAACCCCAGAGTCGTGTCGGTGATCAGGGTTGATTTCAATTCCTAACAGCCCCCACCGCATTGTCATGCTCAGTAGAGCATCCCATTTTCCTTTCAAAATAGCCGGGCACACTCAGTTTTCTTTCAAAGTCAAGCTAGTAGATGAAACAGAAGAGGTTCACCTTGACGCAGTGTTGCTAGCATCATGGCTCAGGCTCTGTATCTTGTTCTGATTCATATGGTTATCGCCGTTTTGCCGACCCCAAACTTCTACTAATTGACAATCTGTGACTTCTTGAAAAGGCACCTCCCGCGATCCATCGCATACACGCGTAACGATGTGCGAAAGAGAACGGGGAAGTATATCGTCGGCGAGCCTCCTGAAGAAATACGACCTTTTGTGGACGTCCTTGTACGTTTCTTTGTTGCATTCCTGGGAGGAGGGGCAATGCTTGTGGTACTCATGCTTATCATGAGACTACCGGAAGTCGCCTTGGTGAAGAACCTAGTGACAGTATTAGTTTTCAACCTGTCTTTATTTTTTTATTTTTTTATATTTTAAAGCGGGCAGCACAGAGACAATGATTGCTACAGCGACATATGCCGCAGTGCTGGTGGCATTTGTTGCTTTTCCAGAGGGTGGGAATTGGGTGGCTTTGAATTGACTTGGGCAGTTCTCTGAAATAATCAAAGAGCATATTGAGCCAGGGGTACCTTGTCTCTGAAGAGAATGATGATCTGAGTCATGATATCCACACAACCCAGTTCTCATTACTTGCTATACCCTGTTTTCCTCATCAGTTTCCATCCAAATCGGAAACCACACTCTCAATAATCGGGTATGGTGTAGCGGTAACATCGTTGACTCTCACTTCTCAGAGGTGTCTATCAAGATTCAGTTCTGAAATCTCTCAACAGCCCCGGGTTCGACTCCCGGTATCCGAGTCCCAATCTGTTTTTGGTAGATTTTGACTTTTGCCCTAACTCTTCTGCCTGTTGCTTGCGAGGCTGGTTTTTTGAGCGTGTGTGTCTGCCACAGAAAAAAGTGAACAAAAGGCAAATTTTTCGCGCCTGTGGGGGGTCCATGGGAGAAGTGGTCTTGAACTCACGATCTGACAATCATTCTATTAACAGGCTGTGTAGCGCAATGGTAGCGCGTTACTTTCCGGTTTTATTCAACCTGCATGAATAAGTTAAATCTCCAGCTGGTAAAGGTTCTGGGTTCGAGTCCCAGCATGGTCGTTTTTTTTGGCTTTAGGTAGTATCTTGCGTACTACCTTCAATGTGGCTTTGTTCTAGAATGACACCTTGGGGCTGTGGTCTTTTGTGGCGATGACCACACTGGCGATGTTGTATCTGTGTGGAGACGGAGAAGGCTGCCGCAAAGCTTCGTAAAGAGGTGCAATGCTGCTAAGCAGCATCAGTAGAACCCAAAGATCCTTGATAGCTAAGGGACCTAAAATGCACCAGATTGACCGAAGATTAATGGCCGGTAGATGGTACGAAGCCGAGAGCCAAGACGACAGAGGAACCAGAGCCGCTCTGGTGATCATGGATGATGACGCTTCTTCTGATGATAGCAACGGTGGGAGCGAAACCAGTACAGAGGATGGTCGGGAAACCCCCAGTGAGGGTCGTCCTGAGAAAAGGCGGAAGATTGACTGAGGAGTTAGTATTGCCTGGGTATTAGCAGTACACCGATCAGTTGATGCGTCATGTTCATGGGGTACATTGCCGAAGGTTGTGGAATATTTTGTAAGAATCGTCAAGAACTCTTTCATAGTAGATACCTTTCCTCTTCATCATGGCATACAAAGACAGCGCGCATTGTTACTCCCACCCACAGACCACATCTCAGCCTCCCAAAAGCACTTCAAGCAACCCCCTCCCACTCATCCCACCACCTTCAATCTCGCGCCCTAATCCTAACCCTAAAGTCCCCTCCCTTCTCAATCCCCATCATCCCCACCCCCGGCCTACTATCATCCCCCTTGGGCATCCATTCACCCCCTTCTACCAAAACCTCAAAGTCAAACTTCCTCACCAGCACCGCCGCCGCCTTTTTCACCTCCCTCTCAGCCAAATACCTGCCCGGACAGATACTTTTCCCTCCACCAAAAGCCCTTACACTTCCTCTCGCCGACGCCGGCAAGCTTTCCCACCTCTCCGGGTTAAACACCTTGGCATCAGCCCCAAAAACAGCTTCATCAAAGTGAAGCACCCTGTATGGTATCATCAACTTTGCCCCCTTGCGCAAAAGAAACGAGCCAGGGGCCGGGAGGACGGTGTCGGCTGTTACTCGGCGGGCGGAGATGGAATTGCTTCTGAAGCGGAGGACTTCGAGGTAGAAAGACTCGAGGGTGGGGCAGTTGCCGGGGGTGAAAAAGTGGGAGGAATCGGTTAGGTCCTGGCCGGTGAATGCCGGGCTGGTTTCGGCACGGATTTTGGAGAGGTAGGAAGGGGAAGAAGAGAGGAGGTGTGTGAGGAACCAGAAGAGGAATTTCGGTGTGTTTGAGTTTGCTCTATGGTTGGTGTTGTTAGCATGGTAGAACAGGCAGGTATCAAGAGGGTGTTAAAAAAGAACAAGAGGGGAATGGAGGCCTACGCAAAGTAGAGCATGAGAAATACGACGGCTTTGTCGTCTTCTCCTACTCCTAGCTTGTCTAGAGCGAGCTCAAGATTGGGGGTGAACCAGCTTGGGTTTTGCTTGTCTCTCTCCTCTCGGGGCAGGGCAAAGTAGTTTTTGAACTGAGTTGTGAGTTTATCCTTGATAGCGGTTAATGCTGGAGCTAGGAATGGAGGAAATTGGTACAGGTCCTTCCAGTAGAGCTCGTCGTAGATCTGGAAGTCTTTGGCCACGTCCGGATGGATCTGGGCAAGGGCGGGTCCAAAATACGCGTGTTCCCCTGCGCGGATAGAAACCTCGTTGATGAACGCATAAAAATTTACTTCCAAGCCATCTTGAGCGAGGGAATACTGTTGGAGATTTGAGATGGTCAAGTGGTTCTGCAGCCATAAGAGGATGGTCTGATCTAGTGAGGACAGGTTGCCATTCTGAGAGCTAGGAGATAGCTGTGTGACGTGCAGTTGACGGTTCAGATGCTCAAAATGCTTGTCTTTCATGGGGTGTATAAAATGGTCGACTGTCGAATCAACAATGTCTGGGTCGAGGTCGTAGGTCTTGGCAATGCATCCCAGACTTAAGCCAGTGGCTTTCAGGATGTCGAGTGAAAACTCGTAGAATGAGAAGTTGCGGGTGCTCTTGAATATTTCAGCCATGTGCTTTGGGTGGGAGATGACATAGAAAGTTGTTCCGGCCGCTTGAAGAGCGAAGGGCTGGCGATTTTCGCCCGACAAGATGTTCCTGTTCTCATTGTCAGTGCTGGTTCTGGGCCTATGCGAACCGGGAAGCATACCATCCCTTTGTCAAAACAGCGGTTGAGTTCGAGAATAATGAGACTGCGTGGCCAATGACTTCTTCGCTGTCAGCAATCGACTTGGAAGAAATTTACAAAAGACAAGACTTACAAGGAATTGTGTAAGGCAGCTCTTTTGGATCATTTGGTCGTGTTAGAGGTGACAGTATGAACTTCCACACACGCCAAGTTATCCATGCAACGAATAGTAACAGCGCGCTCGTCAAGAGCGACATGTTTCTAGAGCTCTGGCGCAAGAAACACAGCAGGTTTGAGGCCAGGCAAAAGTTCTGATGGAGAGCGAGAATAACAAACACCAAGACAAAGTTGACTTTCACGGCTCTAGATATCCTTATATCCTATCGCTGACGTCTGCGGCTGTTGGCTGCTGTTGGTTGCTGATGCGACCCAACCACTTACAGTCACTGAAATTAAAGTGTTGGATCTTAGCTGGAACCCCCACATATGGTGACATTGAGACAAAGAACAGACGTGAGAGGCTACACAGCTCCCGAATACCTACACAAATCCCAAGCGTGAGCTACAGATATCTTAGTCTGATATCAACATCACTACTCTTCGCAGACAGCTAGGAATCAACCCAGCCAATGGTCTTACACCGTTTTTGATAGATGTGGGTCCGTCTCAGGCGCTCAGGGGTTGTCGCAAGCTCGATGGGTCGGGTAAAATGGCCCACTAAAACCGATCTGATGGGAGCTTTTTATAGCTGCAAGGTGTGGCTGAAACTGGTACACCTAAAGGAAGTGCTGTCAGACGCAAAGGGTATCGTGAAGTGGGGATCATCAACGATGAGAATGGGCGAATGGGAGTTGTCTCGCTGTCGTGGGCGTGGCTGGCTGGCAACGAGTTTGACAGATACTGGTCTGGACCTGAGCTAAAATATGAGCGGGAGAGAGCATTTGAGTTGAAATGATGGATTTTAGAGATGGCTGGTTGGGGAAATAGTAGGTACCCAAGGACACGTGTAAGTTGCGGAGAAAGAACCATCGTCAGAGCCAAAGCAGTCACCGACCCACCAGATAGCATAGAGTTCACAAGCAAACACAAACTAGAATATGCATCCTCTGCACTTCAGATGAGCGCTTGAGTCTATTCATTAATCAATTTCCATCTGACATTATGTCAAAACCGGAAGATTGCGACCTCTCATCCCTGCATCAAAGTCCATTCGAGCGTCGGACGAAAGCCCCCAATGGACAAGTCGCGGGAGTGGTTTCGAACAACGGCGTCCCTCAAACAGAGTTTTCCAAGGCACACAGCCATGCCAGACTCAAGTTTCACTACACCACAAGCAAAGCCTTTCAGGCGCTCCAAATGCAGTCCACGTGGCTGTTAGCAGGAGATGTACCAGCCAGCACCAGGCGGTGGCTCGTGCCGTTACAGTTTGTGATTCTGCGCTTACTTTTGCCCCGAAACAAACAGGTAACCGGAGAAAGTACAAAAAGCCGTCTGACTTGCCCAATTTCAGACCTGCACCTCAGAATTGTTGATATGTCATTAGCATATCCCCCCAAAGAGGGAGTCTGAGCTGTCGTAGCAAAGAGCTCTTCACGGACGGAAGACCTGACAAGAAAATAGAACCAAATACCCAGGTGAGCCTGCTCTTTTCTTTTAACTACTACTCAATATTTTTATTTTATCAATTGTTGTGTTATGCCTGGGGCCGTGCACAAGCGATGGGGTGCTGTGGCCCTCGTTACTTCCTTGACACCAACAAGGTGGGAGAAGGATCAGACGCTTGGAAGCAAGAGCTTACTGACGTCCAGGATAGAATCATGTGGGATCCGGGGGAGCTTCTGAGAATAGTGATGACAACAAAGCGCTGGGCAGCGTGTCCGTCTCGGTCTACCTACAGTTGCACTGATGATGGACCCTGCAAAATCCGAGTTCTCTAAATAGCATCACATATCTAGAAAGAAAAATCAGAGACCTGCGGCGAGTGGCGTCAGTTACCGAGGTGTCTTCAGTATGCAGGTAGGTGGGAAGAAATGATATATGGATATTTCTAATCTTCTTAACTGGCTTACAAAGTCTACTCCGTCCACTTCTGGCCTCGGAGAGGAGCCAAGAGCAATATACCCAACACCTATGTTTAGTTTGGGGTATGGCGCGGGGCCATGTCAAGTGAGATGAACATGGCGTTCTCAGATGTCGCTTGGATGACCATAGAGAACTCTCCATCACCCGTCAACAGCTGTTCTTGCTGTTGTAGCTGGAAATCATGTGATGATGTCGAGGTCACTGGCTGGAAGAGACACTCTGAACATGAACAGAAGGCACAGTCAGGCGCCTGCACCATGAACCATCCGCTGTTACTCCATATCCAGCTGGAAAGCGTTGAAACGGGTCTTGTGGATATTGGAGAGATACTTGACCCGTTAGGATGTCAGGATAAAAGACCAAATAAGATTTATTTCTCGGATGTCTTGGCCGATGTATTCAAGGTTGTTTCGTCACATCATCTTGCTCTGAAGGCCTCATATTGAGAAGTAACGGCCGATTCTATGCTAGATACAGCTATTGATAGTTCACTTGCCAGTAAACCCATCTTAAGACACTATACTTAACGAAGTGATTGCGAATCTCATACTAAATAGGCCTGCAAGACGTTCACCTTCACAACGAGACCCAAGGACAAGTGAGGAGCAACGAAACTTGATAAGCAGGGCCACCCAGCATCAAGGCGACCCACTGCAGTTCACAAAGCTTGCCGCAACATCCATTCAGCACCCTGCCCGACGATACTCCTGCAGGACGTACCTCACTAGGTTGCCAGGAGCGTCATTAATTTTCACTGCGTCGACGTGTCGCTCAGGCTCATTGTAACTTAACCATCAGCGAGCCCACGCGTGTGCCGGCTCAACTTGTCACTGGTGGAAAATAATATGCGCGCGAGCAGCTATTCATCAAATCCCACACAACACCGTTTTCCACGGCTCAAAATAGTATTGCAGACCCAAAAGAAGCGAGTGAAGAAAATGACGACCAAGGGGTCCACGAAGTTGGCACGGAGTTGATATCTCACCAATGGAAACGGATCAGGTTAGCTGAGCAGGAGACCGCGAGGACGCCTACGCGCTCCTATATATGCACGAGCGAATTATCGGCGAGAATCAATGACATCTATGGAAGCTAGCTGGAGATGTGGTGTTGTTGGTGAACAAATGCTACTGGCGCAGAAGTCGACGGTGGGCTCCAAGCCAACGCCGCATTGATCGCGCGCGCGTTGGAGAGACAGAAGAAAGTCTATGGTATCTGGAGGGTCAATAAAGTTGAGAATGTCAGCTATAAGATAGATAGGCCGGATAGCCACTGAAGAAGAAGATTGCGACGACGCCCTCCTGCTCCCAAACACGCGCGCGCACTGAGGTGGCATCGGGCAAAGCCAGGGGTCCTTCTGAGGTAAGGTGTTTAGCAAGGAGGTTTCCGGAGATGCCGTTTCCTTCTTGGAAAGACCGAGGCACACGTCACGTCGTCACCTTCTCGTTGCTTGAGCAGCGTACAGGCAGGGGCAATGAAGGACTCGAGTAAGCGTAGCCAGGGGGAGGCTCATTGATAGACAAGATATTCTTCAGGCAGCCGTTAGGACTCGCCTGCATAGAACCAGAAGGCGGAGGAGGCAGATCATGATTCCAACCGTCTTGTGAGTAGCCGTAGCACACTCACTGACCGAGGCCTCGATACTAAGGGTGTTGTTCATGTTTCTTTATATTCACACAAAGTGGCGACAATCGAACAAACACTCACGTAGAGAACAGCTGTTCTTGTGGATCCGCTTAAAGAGCAAATCTCTGCTCTTAAACATTGCTAGTTTGGATAAAGGTTGCTCCGAACGATTGGGATGCCCTGAAACAGCCACAAATTGGAAGAAGCAAGCTTGCAAAGCGGTCACCGCTGGAAAGGATCCATCTTGCGGTTGAAAAGGGGCTGCTTTTCACAATGGCTTTATTCGAAGAACGACAAGTATTCTCGCTGCACCCAGTACCTAAGCTTGTCACCAGCTTGCACCGGCGATAGTGACAGTGAGTTACCTACCATCACTCTTGTTGCGGTGTAAGCAAACCGTGCATTATTCCCTAGGCTAGACAGCTACTTAGGTAGACGCCGCAATGCTGTCTGAGTTCTTCTCTTTCCCCTTTACCATTCCTACCCTATCCTTTCTTTCATGCCTCTTGCTTCATAGTTGTTGTGTTCAGCCAGTCCCATCCCATGCCCCCTTCATTCCATAGGCACCTATCAAAACATAACATCAAACCCCTTTCTCCTCGGCCCCTGACCATAGCACTTCCAAATCGTCTCTTGGCGGGTGTGTTGGATTATTCATAATGACTGGCAGAGTACATCTCCGAGCTCGTCGGCTTCTTGGGGATTGACTCCGGCAGAGACGCTGCTCCCGCGTTCTTTGACTTGTTATCCGAGAAGGCATCAGTCATGGTACTTGTGCTGTCGTTTCTGCTGCTGTCGTTGCTGCTGCTGTCGCTGGTGTCCTTGCCGCCACTATTGCTTACACCCTTTTATGCTCTCTTGTTAGACCCGTCTCCAAAACAGAAAAGGGCGGCGTTGCTGTGTGTTGCGAGAAGTACTTACAGTGCTGGGTGCGGCGGTCTTCTCTCCCCCGGACTGGGGAGCAGCAGCAGAAGTAGACTCGGTCGTCATTTTTTTGCTTTTATCTGCCTTTTTGTGAGAGGCGTGCTGAACCGTCAAAGAGTGAGGTTAGTTGACAGATGCGAGTAGTATTCTGCGTTGGCCAGTTTTACAAACTTTCAAATTGGAAAGGACGTTGACTGCTTTCGGTATTGTGGTCGCGACGCGATAGTCGAAACAAAATGTTTGCCTTGTTGCAGAGATCAGATTGCCAATAAATAACCTCTGTCGTGATAATCAGTAAAAAGCTTGCTTGCTGGAAAGCCTACCCATAATCAAAAGTTGGCTGCTGGCTGCCTGGGGTATTTAATCTTCGAGACAAAGAACAGTCGACCACCTGCCTCCCAAGAGCTTAACCCCAGAATCTTGAAACCATCAACTTTGCCAGCTACCCTCCGAGAGAGTCACGAGGTCAAGCTGTCTGTTGCGCGACAAGGACTGGCTCATCTCGGACAAGCTCGCCGGGCACAGAATAAGGGTAGTCACCGAAATCACCCTCCTAGTGTAACGCCAACACCAAACAATGGTATTATCTCTTTTTTGGCTTGTACTTCCTCCTCTCTTTTGCTCTATCAAAACCTACAACTGCTTGCTCTGCTGATTGGTACATTTCCCATCGTCGACATCAGAAGGTAATCTAGCCATCCCATACACGTGCATACCGTACGTCCTCTTATACCCGTCTTCCCCAGCCATCCTGTCTATCTTTTCTACCCCTCTTGATAGTGTATTGTATCTTTTCTTGTATCATCCCAAGTGAACCCCCATAGTGAGCGAGTGTACAACGAATCGAACCGAGCAAAATGTGCAAAATATCTCCCAGCCGTTAAACGCGCCATGCCACATCACAAGTTACCACCAATCAACCGTTTACCGGTTGTTGGGATCAGTCGCCAAGTTGTGGATGCTACTTCCGCGTCAGTCAAGCTTCCGCAACAGCCAAACAAGCAAAGCAGGAAGAAACTCACCTAATATCTTGCCTATTATCCGGACTAAGGGCCGCAGTCCCCTTAACAGCTTCCTCACTCACAGGCGCCAGTCCACCGGGTGTCACCCCCGACAAGTCAATCTTGAACTGCAGCCCATTCCCACCATTGGCTACATTCACCGGCCCGCCACTCGCAACAACCGTCTCCCCGCCAGCAGTAGACGCAGCCTCCCTCTTCTTTCCCCTCAGCTCATTCAAGTGATCAAAATACCCATCCGGCACCTCAGTCTGATACTTCCCGCAGAAAACGCCCACCTCAAACTCGGTGATCTTGCCCCCGCTCGCCTCGGTGCACGCAGCCTTCAGGTCGTCCAAGTCCTGGTACACAACCTCATCAGCGTTGATGTGACGGGCAATATCCTGCCTCGTCTTCTCGTGCGCAATAAGCTCCTGAGGGGAGGCGAGATCGATGCCGTAGATGTGGGGGTACTTGATTGGTGGGGCGCAGCTGGCGAAGATGACCTTGCGGGCACCAGCCTCACGCGCCATGCTGACAATCTCCCTAGATGTGGTGCCGCGGACAATGGAGTCGTCTACCAAGCACACCACACGGCCCTTGAACTCGGACTCCATGGCGCTAAGCTTGCGCCGGACGCTCTTTTGCCGGGCTTTCTGGCCGGGGAGAATAAAAGTGCGGTAGACATAGCGGTTCTTGATGAAGCCGTTGGAGAAGGGGATACCGAGCTTGTCTGATACTACCTGCGCGCTGGTGGAAGCAGTTTCTGGAATGGGAATAATAGCATCGATCTCCTTGATACCCTCCTCGCCGAGGATCTCCTTCAGCTTGTCTGCCAGCTTGGCGCCCATGATCCGTCTGCTCTCATTGACCGAGATGCCGTCCATGACCGCATCTGGGCGGGCAAAGTAGACGTACTCGAAGATGTCGGGGGAGTAGGCCTTGATCGGGGTGACCTGGTGGAATTGGGGTTGGCCGCCCTTCTGAATGAATACGGCCTGGCCGGGAAGGATGTCCTTGAAGTTCTTGAAGCCCAATTGACGGAGCGCAATGCTTTCCGAGGCAAACATGTAGTCAATGCCACCCTCCTGAGTGGCAGAGGGCCTGGACCCCATCACCAGAGGGCGGATGCCCCAGCTGTCCCGGAAGGCGAGAACACCAAAGCCGGCGATCATGGCAACGCCGGCCCAGGCGCCCTGGCATCTCTTGTACGTCTCGCCCAGAGCGTTGAAGATATCCTCTGTGTTTACACGGGCCTTGCCAGTCTCGTTCAGGGCGTTAGCCAGAACATTGAGCATGAGCTCGCTGTCGGAGTCGGTGTTGACATGGCGGTGAGCTTCCTGGTCGAGAAACTTGCGCAGCTCCGGGGCGTTGATCAGGTTGCCGTTGTGCGCAAAGCAGATACCGTAGGGAGAGTTGACGTAGAAAGGTTGGCTTTCGGCGCTCTATGCACAACAAGAATGTTAGTTGGCCAATACGACCCCATCGGGGACAAGATCAAGACATACGGAGCTGGTTCCGGCGGTGGGATACCGGAGATGGGCGATACCCATGTAGCCAGGGAGATCAGCAATGCGCTTGCCATCCTCAAAGACCTTAGCGGCCATGCCATTGCCCTTGCACTGGTATATCTTGCCGCCTACGGCACTGGTGGAGATACCGCAAGCATCCTGGCCACGGTGTTGGAGATAGTACAAGGCCTCGTGTAAGTCGAAGGCGGCATCAGTGGCCTGCCAGTCGGCGAGGATCAGAGCGAGGATACCGCACATTGTGTCTGGTGTTTCCTATGCCGTGTACACTTCTCGTCTTGTTGATTTCGTCCGGTATGCGCGCGCAACACATACACAGCGGTCGACGATCGACAATGGATGGCGACGAAGTCTCCAACGAGAGAATTCGTCGCGGGACAAAAGCGATAGGTAATAGACCCGGCAGTCAGAAGTGGAGGGACGACTTGGCTGAGGGGAGGAGGTCGAGAAGGGGTCGTGGGTTGAGAGGATGGATATGGGCACCACACCGAGATCGGATCCGGCGTGGGAAAATATCACCGGTCAACAAGGAATCACGGACAAGGCAAGGCCAGAGCACTGAGACGTCAACCCCAGAGGTTATCTCCAGACAGAAAGCGACCAACCAGAGGCTGGGAAAAGCAGTGGCAAGCGGAGGGGGAGGAAGACACGAGATCCATATTCTGGAGCCATTTTTTTTTTGCTACAAGAGAGCCGGATAATAGCCCGCAGGGGCTGGCTGGTGGCAGATGATGGAGGGGAAATTTTTTGGAGGGGCACTTCATGCGGGGCCGTTTTGATTATCTGGATTTTGTGTGCCCGTGTGGCGCCCCTCATCAAGATTTGTGAGCTTGGCGATGCTTATCTTTGCTTATCGCAGCCCACGCCTTCCTGCGCCATCACCACTGCTGTCGCCGCCAATGCTACCCTAGGAGCATGTGTGAGCATCTCACTGCGCTTACAGCACCCGAGATAGGAAGTTAATTAACTGAATCTTTCATTCTGACACTTAGACCCGTGCATGTACATACCCTGCTGTTGCTCTATGTTGAAAGACGTATTGAAGAGAAGTACAGTCTATGTCATCGTTGTCATTTGAATAATTCTGGCGTTGGTCTCGCTAAAAAGAACCAGAGCGCTCGTTTACAAAATACAAGAAATAATAAGAAAAGCCAAGCTGTCTTGTATGTAGTCGGTTTCCGTCTTAAATGTTCCTCTTCCATCTTAGCTCGCCATGAGCAGTGTTACTCTCCTTAACTCCCAATTCCTGAAATGCCCCTATGATTGTTGTATAAAAGTCCAAAAGGACCAGAAGACATCTAATAAAGTATATATCCGACCACTTGGAAGTAACAAATAACATCATTAACGATTACCCATTGTTGCGAGTCATGAGAAGAAAAATAGCCCAAAATCGCCCCCGAAAAAACTACCACGTAAACATCATCAAGGCCGGGTTCAAAAACACCGGCAGAGAGAAATGCGAAACCACTGTCGTAGCGAGCGGGTAAATGGCGTAAAACTCGGCGATGCGCCACTGGACAGGGAAGACGGTGGTGCCGCAAATCATGAGCGCCGTGCAGAGGAAGCAGTACACAAACGTGAACTTGAACTTGCGGATGATGCGCACGATTTCGCTGCCGAAGCTCAGGTTTTCGAGTTCCTTTGCCGTGGCGCCCCACACCATTTCGATTTCGAAAAAGTGACACAGGATCGCCTGCGCTGTGTGGAGGGAGAGACCGCCCAGGAAAATGGTGAACATCGGAACCCATTTGAGACACTCCCAGTCTAGAAAAAGATGCAGTTAGTACAACGCGATTGGAAAGATCATAGACTTGAAAAAGAGGGGAACATACAGGCACTCAAAAGACCCTTCTCGCTCAACCGATACCTCAGCACGGCCAGGCCAACGTTACCCAGACCGTTGAAGACAACCACAATGGAAATGTAGATGGCAAACGAATCCAGGTAGTACTTGTCGTATAAACCGTAAAACCAGCCTGTGATGAAGTAATTTGCCAAGGTGATACACCATGCTGCAGAAATGGCATAGTACGTGCCGACATAAGCCATGATGGTCATCTTCTTCGGCAGCGGAATGCTCGAGCAGATGAACTCCCGGAAAAGAGGCGTCAAGGGGCCCTTGTAGATCCAGAATCGAAGAGGGTGAAACAAAAGCTCGTTGCATCCAAAAGCATACTTTTCCCACCGGGCCAGCTCGTCGTAGACCGTCAAACTGACACCCTCTTTGAAGCCATCGCCCGTGTACGAGGCATAACGGAGGGTGTATCCGGCAACCTGGAGGCGGAGCGCCATTTCGAAATCCTCCGACACGTGAGATTCAGACCAGTACTTCTCGTAACCATCTTCGTCAGTGTAGGCCGTAGCGTCCTGGATAGCTGACCACCGGAGCAGGGCGTTGTGTCCCACGAAAGGGCATGAATCGCCTGAGGCAACAGCATAGGTAATGCACGAGTAAATGAGATAGGTGAAAAATGTGACACTAAAAAATGCCTGTTAATCCAAGATCGTCACTCTCTAGCTTCATATTGTGACTTACCCTCTTTCAAAGAATGAATTGGTAACGTTCATGACACCGGATTGGAACTGGATAATGGCAACCTCGGGGCTCTGCTCCATCTCACTGACGGCATCCAGCAAGCAGTCCTTGGGGACACGAGTGTCGGAGTCGATGATCAGAATGTAGTCGCCAACGCGAATGTTGCCATCGGCCCAAGTGCGGCCTTCGTCATCATCCAAGACCTCAGCCAGGCACTCGCAGTACGCAGCTGTCTCCTGCTCGTTGCTCCACTTGGCACTACGCTGGATGGCCTCGAGCTTGGATTCCACGAGATTGCTGGTGCGCAAGGCATAGTTCATGTTGCTGGCCTTCTTGAACTTTCCGCGACGGAGAAACTTGAGCTCGCCTTCCTCATTCGGGTTGGGGTTGTGAGGTGGGCGCGCCACCCAGCCAATGTTGTGTTCGTCGTAGAAATCACGGCGTGCTTGGGCATCCTCCTCCGAAATGAGCTGCATGCCGTCGTCGTTGACAAATATGTTGGCCGTTCCACCCTGCATTTCGTATGTGCTGATGGCCGCCTTCAAGGACACAACCGTAGGCTGAATGACAGCATTCAAGCCTTCTTTATACACGGGCATTTGAATCGTAACATGAGGGAGGGTGTTGGCATCGCGATTGAGTCGTCGGGGCGACTTTCCGCTGTAATACTTGCTGTTGTTCGCAACGGCCGAGATAGGGCCGAATATCTGGAAAAGATTGGTGACAATCGACTGGAAGAAGAACAGACTGACAAACATCTGCAGTGGGCAGACGGCCAGTAGCGCAAATCTGATATAGGTCCCATCGACTGCCGACTGGTATGCCAACGCTCTCCAACCCAACCCTGGGCACACAACCCAGAGAATCATAGTAAGTGACACCATAACTGCGCTTTCCAATCTGACTGGTCGCTTCTCCGGGGCACCCTCCAGCTGGTTGGGGTCCAGTTCGTTCACATTCACATTGGCAAAATTCTTTTCATCCTTTTCGTCGTCCTCGCCCTCATTGCCTCCTCCCCAGATGATTTCGATAAACCTCTGTTCGAGAGTGTGTGCCCTGTCCAAAAGCTTCTCTGGCTCATCGTCCCACACAATTAGCATCCTGACGTCCTCAATAAAGGCCGCAAAGTGGTGCAGCTGGCCCCTTGGCAAATCTGCCATTGAGGGCAAAATTTGAACTCGGAGGCCGTCTGGAAGCGGCACATAGTCGATATCGGTTTTGGTGACAATCGAGTCCATCAACGCCCTCACAACGGGCGTGTTGACTGTCATGGCGCAGCGTACGTTCATCTGGGAGATCATTGCGTAGAGCGACTCGGGGATGCCCGCCATCTGCGGTGGGCAGCAGGTGAAGTTGCCCCGGGCTTTCTTCAACACGACACCTTCATAGGGATCCATGCCGCTGGCGTACTGTTTCCGAAGTTGCTGCTCGTACAGCCAGTTGACCATCATGTCGTTGCGAATCTCCATGATGGTGCTGGTGTCATGGTTCCGCTGGTCGCCTGCCGGGAATACCGAGTGTCGAAACGAGGCTCGGGATCTGCTTGGACTTCGTTTGGAGCCGGAACGAACCGTCGCTGCGTCCGGAACAGACAGCATGCTTGCCCGCCCAGACGCAACCTGAGGGGTGGCATGTCCGGATGTTGCTTCGGAGGGTGGTGGTGGTTGCCTTCCTCGTGGCTGTATTGGTTGTAGCTGGTGTGTTGAAGGCTTGGGCTCCTGCTTCCTCCCGCGACTCGGCTTTACCTTCTCCTCATCTTTGCTCTCTAGTTGATCATCTGGCCCTGTTGCAGGCGTAAAGTACGACTGGAACTTCTTCATATTGCCGGCCTGCGTCGTGGGCGGGGGAAACCAATAGTCCTACCTCCCAAGATGTCCAAGACAAGACTTCCCTCTGTTTCGTCTGGCCTCGACTTCCGCAATGAACGACGTCTGGTGGTCCGATTAGGTTTCGTCGTAAACACGGATCGGGGTGCGCCAGGAGGCGATCGGGGTGGAGAAGGCAACCCTCAAACTCGTGGGATATGAGAAACAAGGTTGGGTTGGATCTTGAGTCAATCTGGACCTCGCAAGAGGGAAAGGAAGGAGAGAAAAGAGAAGCCCAATGACACTAGAAGGATGGATAGGGAGGGGGGGTGTGTGGGGGGGGGGTTTGCCCTGTATAGGTGCGGGTAGCAATCAAAAGAGAAAACAGTAGCAGGGCCAGACTGTGACAGCTCAGCGTGCCGCCCATCAACCCTCTCTCCGTGCACTGATGCCATTGCCAAGATCCCAGGCGTCCCCAAGACTGGATTGGCGCCCGGGCTGAATAGGCCTGCTAGCCTTTTCGGTCACCATTCCTGTTTATCTTGAGCGTGGTACAGATGGAAATACCATGCAGAACTCGTGTATTTACGCATGCCCTCCCGGATCTCGGGTTCCCAGGTGCAGAGCTGGCAGGGTTCAAACCAAGCACTGCTCCTACAGTTGATATGAACCGTCTCATGAAATTCTAGAGGCAGTTCTCAACGGGAAGACAGAATCTAGACGTCGAGAGCCAGTGGGCACAAGAAAGAGGGACCCTCGCGAGGGATTCTCAAATTGGGAACAGGGTAGCAATCGGCACGGATAGCACGTCCCCCAGTCCACCAAACATCAGCTTCGGAGGCCAGCTCGCTCCAAGTGGATCGACTGGGCAGTGATGCAGCAGGGGTCCATTTGGTGCTTGTGGATCTCATCAACACGAAAATTAAGCTCTGGAAAGATCCGAACAAGAGTCCACTGACGATCGTTGTCAGTTGAGGTTAACCGTTAACGTTCGATCATCTTTCAACGTTGCTTGCTCTTGAGACTCATGAGACAGATGGCTATCCTCTGCCGGGTCGAGATCAGCATCAGGCACGAAACCATAATGCTTGTTTGCTGGTGAAATTAAGAGATGTGTATTGGCCGCGCGCAGCAAGCCACAGCCGGCGGCCAATTGATTGGCGCTCGAAAAAAACTCGTAAGGCTTAACAGTTTTTTTGATAGTCGCTAGCCTGGCTGCCAAATTTGGATTGGGAAAAAGGGGGACCCTGGCCAGGCGCTGAACACTGAGATTGGCGTGGAAGCAATGGTGAATTCTCGAGCACGTTTTCTCTCTTCTACTAGTGGGAGCTGAACTTGATGTTAGAAGTCACCGAGATTGCGGTGATGATAACGGGTCCAAACTGGGCGCTTTGATAATTCCACTCTGCGACAAGACAAGAATGTGCTGGTGAGGTTCAGGATGAAGCCAGCGCTTTGCCTGGAAACAAACAAACAGGCGAGTCCGGACGAGAGCGAGGGCCGACAAGAGCGCCGAGAGTCCGTTGTCGCATCAGTGCGGTGCATGCCCCTTGGTTCAGCACTTGGCGTATAAAGTGATGTTATCATGCTGAGAATATGCCTGGGACAGATAAAGCAGGCGCTGAGGCGTGTCCCATCAAGCGCCGTTTTGCCAACTCGTGAATATCGATTTTGTTTCCCAAAAGGGACAGAATTGACAGCCACCAATCTTCCATGCTTAAGCTTTCCCGTGCAACATGGGCTCGTGTGGTTCAGCTGTCTTCTCCCCTGCTTCATGACGCCTCTTGTGGCACGGATGGAAAAGCCAGAATTGGTGCCGCTTCGCAATAGTCGCAACCCCATGCCAGTGTGCTCAGATGCCGCCCACTGCAGCTTGGGAATGCGGTGTGCAAGGGGCCGATGCCACCTTGCGATAAGCTCGGATTCAGGAGTGTTGTCGTTCGGGTCGAGGCTGAGGTGAGAACCGTCTCTACAATCACATAGCCCAGAGAAGAGTAGCTTTAATGTACGACAACGCGATAGCTAGAGGCCAATTAGTACGGAGATACTCCGTGGTCCCACGGCCCAGGTGCCGATTAATATAAATATGATCAACGGCAGCTGACTATGGATAAAGATAGCAACCTGGAAGGCAAGGGTATGTGCCGGCTCGTTAAACGGATCGCCGACAGGGAGAGCGTTTGCTTTCTTGCCGAGACGGACCACCTAAATGGGTCAACGGGCGACTGATATCTTGACGATGATCAGTAGTGAGCGCCTGTTCCTTTTCTTGTTTCTGATGGCTGGGCCTTGATTTGTTGATTTTCGAGTGAGTGAGTTGCTGTCCACCAAATGATACGGTGCGCGTTACCATTGTGCTGCCAATTCTGCAGGCGAGGAGGAGCTGACAGGTCTCGGCCGTCGGATCACCCAATCACGGATGGACAGCGTATTTGCGACTGGGGGCAATATTCTCGTATCGGCAGGAGGAATTGTGGGCTCTGGGTCCAACAAGATGGCATACAGCCGACACGATAAACTGGTTGCGGGAGAAGGATTGTTTTCAGTAAGCTGATAAGTACCATCTCTCTGCTGTGTAACAACACAAGCAAGGTGAACTGGGATGCATCGGCTGTGGCGTTGCTTGACTCCCGGTTGATTCAAATGCTTGGGGAGTCGTTGAGAAATGCTGAAGAAAAAAGAAGCGTACGTCAGTCCTTCAACTAGAGATAGCGGGTAATGTATCCAGAACTGATAGGGCAGGTCAAGAATCAAGTCGGGGGACAAGCGTCGGTAACGCGAGTTGTTAGAATCTCGTGTGATTCAAGTAGTGCTTTGAAACTGCTCCCACTTGGTGGCTTTCTGATTCTCAGGCCAGTTGTTAGTCTTTTCGGTGCTGATAAGCTGAAAAGGAGACACTTATCCGAGTACTTGACATACCTCGATGGTAAATGCGCTAGAGAAGGTACAGTAGAGGCTCCTCCCTTCCTGGACCGAACATATCACCCAAACTCTACGCCCGACATATATCTTCCAATGCTGACGCCTTGAGGTGAGGGAGGATTACACAATGGTGCGGTAAAGCAAGAGATGTAGGAGATCATGTGCAAGAAGCAAGACTTGGGGGTTTCGTGGGGGTGAGCTGAGGCCTCGATGTGCAGAGCATTGTAGATTGTTCCTGGCGCCAGGACGATCAGTGGTCATCCCAAGGAACGATTGGCTGGGAGAAAGAGGTTCCAGACAGCTGGATCTCCAAGGAACAATTGAGGCATAGCAGCCCTCCCGCGTTATGGTTCAAACACTTGGGGAAGGAGCATGAGGGTAGATGCCCTACGTAACAACTGTACGCAACAACAACGTTCCTCCATGAGCCACGTGCCCAGGCAGAGTTTTTCGCGCCCATGTCTATTGTTGTGAAGATATCTCACTGGCGTTTAGAACGAAGAAGTCGACAACGTCACATGTCCAGGTGCAGCAACGGTCGTGATAGTGACGTGGGCAAATACCCCGCCATTCCTTAGCAGCTGCAAAGGTGGGGTACTTTTAAGTGTAGCTGCCCCCGTTATCCAGAGTGGGGTCACTACTGGGGTTGTCTCCTCCCCCAAACAACGGTTCTTTCGTGCTGGGAAGCTACCAAGAGACTTTGCTGGTGTGAGCGTTGAACTGGCATCAAATTATATCATGTTGCCAGAGGTTACAGCCACGGCTTGATAATGGCACGTTTTTCCTCGTCTCTTCAGTGATATTTAATCTTGTTTTCCTGTTATTGTTTTTATGTTTCCTCCGCGTGCCCTACCTGCTAGTTCTTGATCTTCCCGTCCGATTCCAGGTCTTTTGAGAACCCTCCTGGTCATCGCATCATCGTTATCGCCGCATCATCCTTGAATCCAATACATCATTTCCTCTCCCCTCCCCACTCCCAACACCACCCATCACCATGGCCGTATTTGTTGAATTGGACGACGAGGACATCAAGTCCCAAAGAGATGGTCAGGTGTGGAATGCTAGCGAAGCTCAAGCCCACAAGGCGAGCAGCGGCAGCACGGATAAGGACAACCAGGAGGCTCACGAGTATGCCGTCAAGGAAGTTCTGAACCAGAACCTCATGACCAAGGCTTTGGGATGCTATCCGTAGGCCGGCACTCACCCTTTCTTTCCTATTTTTTCTCATACCTGTCGTCATTTCAAGGCCATCACCAAGCCTCCCCCTCGACGGCGCATCGAGGGGAGTGAGGAAGTACTGACTGGTTCCAGTATCGCGCAGTCAGTGGCCAGGAACCTCGACTTGAACTCCCTCGACAGTCTCTCCCGCACATGTCGCATATTGCATAGTGCTCTCTTGCGGGATCGCAAAGGGTTGATCAACTCGTCACTTCGATGTTCCCTCGAAGACGTTACCGTCGACCCGCAAGACACATTGCGCTTTCGTGCGCGCTCTGCCAACTGGTACTACGGCCAGGATTCGTCCGCAAGGACAGACTTTCAGGGCAAATCAGGGCAGTGCGCGCGAGACTTGGTGGGACCTTGTCGAAGGTGCGGGACAGTTGTGTGCAGGGTGAGTTCGAGAAGCTTGAGTCGCTAGCTTGTCGCAATAGCTGACTGAGGTGTCTCCAACAGAACTGCGCGATCAAACCCCCTGCCCAGATCGTCCTCCGAGATCGACACCGTCGCCTTTGTACCAAATGCGTCAAAGCGCCCCTTGGGCAGCTCGTCAAGCCTCCAATGGGTCCAGCGGTCCGCATCGATTCAGACGATATGCAGCGAGCTATCTGCCAGTGCGGCTTTTCGGGCGTCTGGTTGTGTTTCCCGTGCGGGAGATCTATCAGAAACGACGACAATACTTACCAAAGGTATGACGTACTACAGACTCACGAGCCATAGATTTTGCTTCTGTTGCTTACACAACATCTCACCATGACAGTGTTTGGAAGTGGCGTAACCAATATACGGACGTTCTTAGTGGCTTGGGAACGGGTATTGGTGATGGCGACCGCGGCGTCCAGTGCGGTCGTAACGCTCAGTGTTGTGGCGCCCGTGAGGTCGAGCAGGAAACGGACTATGATGCAGAGGCCGCTCGGGAAGCGGCAGACCAGCAGCTTCAACAGGAACGGCTTCGCGCGGGCCTCGGCCCGAGAAGCGACAGTAGTGCTTCTACTTCGACGATGGCTTCCGGTTTGTCTGCTGCCAGCAACGCCAGTCTTAGTAGCCTGGCTAGCAATTCAACGGGCGGTGGCTCGGGTTCCAGTACTTTGGGAGGACTATTAAGCTCGGGGTCGGACCACCTGCGTAGGACGCCATCCCCAGCCATGAAAGTTGGGTATGTGAGACACGAAGTCGAGGGGATTGGAGGCGTGATGAAGAAGATTTCGGTGAAGAGGGTCAAAGTTGGTGCTTGTGTCCCAGAATGGGACGAGGAGAGGCTGAAGGGTGAGATTTTGGGAAGAGAGGTGCAGGGGAAGAGAAGGAGTTGGTGTGGTTGGTGTTCAAGAGTCATCCCGGGACAGGCGGATTACGAGCTTGATAGGCATGGGACTAGTGACTGGAGGGATGAGGACAGTGTTGGTTCTTGGAGGGAAAAAGGCAAGGGCAAAGGGAAGGAAATAGCTTGAAAAGGAGGCGTTAATGTGGTGTTCTTTTGGGGTTTCGGGATGCCTACATATCAGCGCTCACAACGGGAGCCAGGTGACAAGTGAGACACAAAGTGAAATTGACAGCACCCCTACGCGAAGGTGGCCGTATCCAGCGAGGCGATGAATCCAGTACTCGAGAGACATTGGTACAGAATGTATTTACTGAATTGTGCAATTTGATGCAATACAATGCAACGACTGAGCTTGCTTGTTTGGACATTTTTGTTTGTTTTTACAACTGCCTGCCCTGGCGTCTCGATCCTGCTCGTCCATCCACCCAACCGCATGGTATCAAGGTTTCGTTTCCACGTTCTATGATGCCCAGAAAAATGAAGCCTCCTTTTTTTTATATCCCCAACCAAGAGAGAGAGAGAGAGTCGTGTTAGTATTCCCTATCGTACAGAAATGCACGTCTTTAACCCTTCCTTCCTTCCTCTCTTCCTCTCCTCTCCCAACGAGCAAGCCATTTTGTGTCAAGGTCCCACCACGAACATCGTCTTGTTTTTGTGTATATATACCCATCTTTGTTTGTTTTCAGAGGCTCTTTTCAGATCTCACCCCTCATCAACATGTCCATCCTCCTCTTCCTCTCCTCCTTGGCCTCCCTCTTCTTGGGACCCCATCGCTCCCTCGCCGCGGCGTGAGGCTCGACGTGGACCTTGTCTCTATGCTCTTTACCGGCTTGGACGCACATCATGACGAACATGACGCTGCAGCCAAACTGCCGCGCCAAACTCAGGACAGAATTCTCGACGGGGTCCGCCAGACGCAGACGGCGCATCTCCTCCACGTCCTCCTTTGTCAGAGAATGGTTCTTGGGGGCTGTGGCGGGGGACCGGTCGTCGAAGATGGTGGGGAGGGAGGAGACGTCTACCGGTTGGGTAGCAAAGTTGGTGGTGATGCTGGAGGAGAAGAGATTCTGGGGGAGGTTGGCGCGGCGGCGGGGGTCGGATTTGGGGAGGAACTTGAAGGGGGTCTGGAACACGGAGGGGGCGGAGGAGGGGGGGTTGAAGATTAGGGTTGTTGATCCGGAGGAGGATGGTGATGATGGGTTGGAGAGGAAGGAGGGGTGGGGGGGGATGTGGAGGGCTGCTTTGTGGCGGGCGCGGGTGGATTTTTGGCGGGTTTGTTGTTGCTGGCTTGGGAGGAGCCGTGGTGTGGAAGAGGTGGTGGTGGACTTGAGGAGACAGCAACAGCGGGCTGCTGGGCGTGAGAGGGTTGCTTCCATTTTGACGGTTGGGGGGGTGGGATTTAATGACCGACAAGGGAAAATTGGTGGATGTCGTCGGGTCGGGCTTGGGAGGTGTGGTGGTTATGTTGTGCGGCGGCGGTCCCCTCTCCTCCTTCTCGTCGGCAAGGAGCTGGGCTCTTTGGAGTCGCGATAACTTTTTCTGAGACTGGCAAGCCGTTCAAAGTTCAGTCACGTGGTTCAATTGAGCTTTTGAGTTCTTGTGAGGTCAGTGCTTTTGGCTTAGCCTGGCGACTTGAGAGGATGAACCAATCACCACTACCCCGGGTCAGGGACCCACCCTCCCCGCTGGCCCGGGACGGGGTGGAGTAAGCCGCCTCCGGTAATTTGGTCCCGAAGCTGCCGGACTGTCAGTCATGAGGGCTGTTTGCTTTGAAAACATAATTTAACGTCCAGAAATCTGACCAAGCAAGCAAACCCAAGAATAGAGTTTCAGCTCGGCATTAGCCTTGTGGCTAGGCATTCTGGCAATTTTACTCGGCAGCATCCCTTATTTACACCCAGAACACTGCGATGCTCGTTGTTGGCCGATTTCATCTTAAAAGGCAGAGCTTTCGTAGATCTGATGAGACTAGAATCCTTATGATGTTACCTAGTAGGCAGCAGGCATGGTGGAGTAGCTATGTGCGTCCCGATGGTCGAGAACGCAGCTACATAAGCCAGTTGCGTGATTGCGACACCGAAGATACCGAGACCCTGATTTGTGTGATGTCTGGTCGCATGGAAAAATAGAGTAAAAGGAAATGACAGTCCACAAAGCTGGCGTATAGCTGATATCGGCGGAATGCCACTGTTCACCACGAATTGCCCAGCTAGCACCTGTTGAACGTAACATTTGGCACACTGTTTGCAAGCTTCCAGAAAATACCAGACATTCCATTTGGTCCCCCAATTTATGTGCGCCTTACTCCTGGCGGGAAGGATTACCTGCACCACCGTATACGTGGAATACATATGGCTGTGGTTAACACGAACGGCCCATCTCAGGGGTATTTGTTTCATCCCTTCAAAAAGAGTCTGGTCAAAGTCGTCCGAGAGTACCATATCGGGATGTGACTGGTGAGAAGCTGAGGAGGGGCACATCAGGCTCTCGCCATCACCTTCTATCCTGCCACTATCATTTACCATCTATCGGCTGATGTAAGTCCGCAAATGTTGCGAGAAAACCAACACCAGGCATCAGGCGTCCCAATAAAAAGTCCTGAATAGTGCAGATCCAATCTGCTTGTAGCTGCCTGACTGTGACTGCCCCTTATCGATCACGACCCCGCCATTTTGGAAGCTTGGACAGAGACAGTGACTTATGCAACACAATGGTTGGATCGCACCAATCGCTTCTCGCGCCTGTGTCTTTGAACCTTCCACATGTCGCAGAGATAGACACCTCGGGCATGCCCGGTTACAGCTTGAGCTTTTTTCTTTCCCACGGACGGTTACAGAGTCGGGGTCGAGGGTCGAGGGTCGAGGGGTCAAAGAAGGGGTCCGCTCGCCATTAGCCGGTAAACCTGGCTTATAGTGGGCTTTTGCCCAACATCACTTGACTCTGTCACGCCAAAAAAAAAAAAAAAAAAAAAAAAACCTGTTGAACATCATGTACCGAGTATTCCAGTTCCTGCCTTTGCCTGGTGCCGAGCCGCCGCCACGGCCATGCACAGGACTCTGGGTCAGGGGTGGCCTCAATGCTCGCTGACTGCACGAAGGGTAGGCTACAAGAAGGAAAGGGATGGCTCAAAAGGCTCGAACGGTCGGCGCATTTGTATGGCTCGAAAAACAAATAGGAATGCCCATCACATCCCTTTCGGACCCAAAACAAGAAGGAAGACACATTCCTCCAGGTTCCAATCGGATCTTGGCAGAACCAGCGTGGGACAGCATTACGTCTTAAAGCCCTGGTCCAGGTGTCTGCCCTCCTTTTTAAACTCGTCGAGCTCAAGCATCGTCATTCCCTGCTGATCACCATTTGAGCGCACCTCGGCAACCGCCCGACAAGCACAAAGGCAAAAGGCCCAGACCCGGCGACGAGGACGACCCTTCGACCCTCGATCGTGTCTCCCGTCCAGTCCGCTAAAACCAGCTTGCGCCCGCCCGACGTTTCAAGCAGACGCTGCCCAAAACCACCACCTTATTGCTGCTCTCGCACCATACAACAGAGCAACGGGTCAACGGGAGCAGAGTTGGGCCCGAATGCGCCGCACCAAATAATTCCAGACTCTCGTCCAGCACCACAGCATCGCAGCATTTGCGCCTGTTGCTCAGCTGTTTGTTGCGGGGTCGCACCGCCAGCCGTGAACAGGTATGACCGCATCCCCATCTTTTGTTTCCTGGTTCATTGGTCTCGTCGACAAAGGCCACTCTACAATCGATATACTCGCGGCGAATCGGGAAATCCGCACTGGTCACAGGCTGTCTCTTTTTTTATCGCGACACTTGCTTTTTACCCCCACCTCAACCTTCTGCCGAGATTGAGGAAATTTCAACCACTACGTATTCAACGACTTGCTGAGGCTGTGTTTGCTAACGTCCGGTTTTGGCGTCGTCGCATTCAGATTTCCAAGGAAGCTTGGAAGCTTTATCGAACGAGCCCACCAAGGTCCCCGACTCCACCAAGCAGCCATTCCACTGGGATAGATCCACCCAGCTCTCCCCCGTTTAACCTGTCCATTCGTTCGCGATCAACTTCGACTTGCGCTACATTCTCCAGACACCGTACAACTTTCCGGACGACACTCAGAAAATCGCAGCCATGGTTGGAGCTTCAGCAGCCATCTCGACTGGCGAACCTGTCCCTTTTCTCACTCAGCCCATTCCGAGCTCGAAAGATGCGACCCCGAGCGCCGCTGCCGCGGACGTCGACGAGAAGAAGACTAAGAAGCGCAGTCTTTTCGGGTTCGGCAAGAAGAAGGTAGAAGATGTCACCAAGTCCTCCTCCAAAACCGACGCATCCTCGTCTGTCAGCCAAACAACAACCTCCCCAATGAGACGAACCGCTGCCTCTCCTATCCGCACCGAACACCTACATTACACCCCCTCTTCCCCCAGCCGGCCCTTCGCCTCCTCCCCGCGCCTTTCCTCCCCAGCTGGCAGTCAAATCTTTGAGCGCAATGTGCAAGAATCCACCGCCGGTGCGCTTCCAACTTCACCCGCCATCCCCTCCCATATCCAGACCGAGAATTACATCCCGCCCGTCTTGGACGCCTCCTCCGAAGCCATCACAGATACTCACCTCAACCCCGACTTGGTAGAGATCATAACCCACACCTCCCACCAGCCCGCCGCCGTGGCCGTCACCGGTGGTGGCGGCGGCGGCATAGGCGTCTACAGCGAACCAACCTGGGTCGACGAACTCGCGGCCTTCTCCCTCGACCGAGGCAGCAACGCGATCAACCCCGATAGCGCGAGTAACTACGGCAGTCTTGACACGACCGACGTCCGCCGGTTGTCGTTCATTTCCTTTGCCGATGTAGTACAAGCGGAGCAGCAGTCCTTTGGCGGGGTGGCGGGCAGCAGGGAGAGCATGCACATCCCCGGGCTTACCTCGCTAACTTCACTCAACAACAATACTAACCGGTCACCCTCGCCGATCAGGTCGCCAGTGTCATCGTCAGCAGGGGACCCAGGGAGCAAGAGCGGGAGTGTCAAGGGGTTGGACCTAAGCCCGGCGAGGAAACCGCTGGGTAGTCCTACGAGTCTGATGGGGCATAGTATTCCGCCTTTGGGGTTGGGAGGTCCTGCAGGAGGGCCGACGGTGAGCGGGGAGTTGAGTATTGAGACGATGAGCCAGGCGCTGAGGAGGACGGGGAGTGGAGATTTGAGAGGGGGGTTGGTTGGTGGGGGACTGGGGGCCAGTTTGCCACAGAGTCCTATTTAATTATTTTGATACCTTGTTTTTCTTTTTGTTGATACAGGAGGACTCTTTTTTCCCATTCTTTTCTTATGAACGGTTTTGCGGTGATGGATTGGTAGGGGAGAAGGGGTTTGTTAACGAAAGTTGAATACCACTTTTTGTTTTTACTTTTTCTCTTTGCTTTTCTTTGCTTCTTATGAAGAGTGGAATCGTATGAATGGTGCTACCAGAAAGAGAGAATGAATCACGTTTCCTTCCATGGATTATGAGAAGTGTGTTTCTTATTGTTATTCATATTTTTATTTTAGTGATGGGGATTATTCTTTATTAGGTGTGTGTGTGTGTGTGAGTGAGAATAAGTGGAAAGCAGGCAGACAGAACAGAGCCTGTCAAAGTTATCCCTGTCGAGTTCTTGTTCACCTTGATATCTCCCCTGTTACCGCGAACACTTTGTTTCCTGAGTATGTCGATAGTCCCCCCTCCTCCCCCCTTTCCCTGCCCTGAGCATAGTTGAACCAGTGAGGATAGGGGCTACAACAGGGGGGTTTGATACGACATGAAAGGGAGTTTCAGGGGCAGGGCCCACCCAAGGGGGGGAGAAGCTCATAAGTTCGGTGGTGAACAGAGTGGGAAACAAAATCAACCAGTTATGTATCCTTGAGTCTTAGCTACCTAGGTAGTATAATTTACAGCCAATTATGTCTGCCGCCACGATCAAAACATCGGCAGCATATTGGGTATTTAGTCCTGCCAGAACCCCATCGGTGATAGGTTTATGAGAAAGATGCTATGGTGACTAAGTGAAGTTTGTCCCCCGCAAAAGCTGGTGCTCATTAACACATGGCGGATGAAGAACGGGCGCGAGGTAGAGAAATCACTATATCCAGATAGATAGATATTAGACTTGGGCATGACTCTTATTGTTGTATTCCATTACACTTTGAGCTTCCCTTGGCTAATATTGAGAGTGAACATCTAGATAAGTCAGTCATTGAGCTTAGATGAGTATCTCATCAAGCCCAGACAAATAATTAACACGGTACTTGGCGACAGATCTCATTGTTGAAGCCATTGTGTGGTATTTTATCCTTACTAACTTCACTTCGAGGTTTGCTGGGACTTGATTCATGGGGGTATGAACAGATTTTTAAAAAAAAACAGCAAGGCATTGAAATGTGTGAAGTCCCATTCGCTTCAATGCCTGCCACGTTTTCACCCCTGCCATCATGCCTCCGTTTCCAGCACTCCTCTCACCGAGCCCAATGCACTGGATCTATCTTTGACCAGACCCATGGAACCCACACCCCACAGATACCTCAGTCGTCAATGCCATTATTTTCTTCTGGGACATTTTTTTTTAGGATAGGTATGCAACCGTCTACAGTTTCTAATCTTTTTCTCTTCCCCATAACCCATCCATTACCCCCTCCTCTCCTTTCATTCTTCTTTGCCCACAGTCACAAAACTCACACCAACTCAGCCAACGCCTTGGCTCTGTTCTCCTCCACGGCCTTGATAAAGGTCTCATACGGTGTAAGCGTTCCCAGTGCTCTCCGCATGTGAGCATTGACAATCTGCAGGCCATACACATAACTCGCGTTGACCCAGCCGAATCTATTCACTTGTTAGCCATTACTTGTCCCTCAACACGCTGACAAAAAAGGAAAAGAACTCACCCCTCCTTGGCAACTCCCTTAAAGTCCAACCCCTGGTTTCCATACTCGGCATCCACTCTGTGGGGATCAATCGGCCTCGTCACATCATACTTCTCCACCACCACTCCGTTGAAGTCAACAAACGCCTTTGTGATCATGAACAGCCACTTGTACGCCAACCTCTCAGCCTCCTCTGTAAAGCTGTATCGATACAGCCCCGTCCACGCCAAAATTTGCTGCGGCGCCCAGCCATAGGGGTAGTCCCACTGTCGGTTGGGTCGCTCCAGACCAATTTCTCCACGACTCTCCTCAGTACCAGACAGCAACCCACCCACAGCCTCAAACTTAGGAAGGGCCTTAGTGACCATAGCAGCAGCTTGCTTCGGGCTAGCAACACCAGCCCACAGAGCCCAAAAGGTGGTTGCGCTTTCGTACGAGCACTGCTTGCGGTTCGCAGTGTCATAGTCAAAGTACATACCCTCCTGTTCGTTCCAGAGGTACTTGTCAATGGCCAACTTTCTCCGCTTAGCGCGGCGGTCCCAGATAGCCGATGCCTCGACGTGGTTGGGTTCCATGTTGCCCACGCAGTACTCGGCAGGAATGACAAGCTTGTCGTGGAACACATTCCGGATGGTGCGCGCAATGTCCGTCTCGTATTTGAAGAGAAGGGAGTTCAAGTCAATGGTGGCAAGGTCAGCGCAGCATCCCTCAAAGCGGTAGGTCGTATCGTGGCCCGACTCGCGGACGGCACGGTCGTGCATGAAGTAGTTGTCAAGCTCGGGTTCCTTGATGCTGCCATTGTTGTAACCATCAACAAATTCCTCAAAGGTGCAACCATGTTTCTCGACGTAGGGTTCCAAAATATGAACGAAATGGCCAGCCTCCGTCTCAGGGGGGACGCCAAGACCCTCGGGCCTGTACCGGGAGAGACCTGTGACGGGGTCTAACCGCGGCTCGGCCACCCATACGCTGTGGTACTCCTTGATGGCGGCCAAGATGGACGTCCGGAGGAACTCGAGAGCACCTGGCTCGTGCTTGATCTTGTCGTAGACCCGGAGCGCCATATCGGTCAGGAAAGGGGGCTGTGACCGGCAGAGGTAGTACGACCGCGTAGCGTTGAGAATCTTGCCGTAGTGCTTGATGCAGAAGCAAAAGTTCTGCACCATTGACTTGGCCAGGTCGACCTTATCATGCACCAGTAGTCCCAGTGACTCCATATAACTGTCCCAGCCGTAAAGCTCGTTGAAGCGACCTCCCGGCACCACAAATGGTCGGCCCTTGAGCGTCTTCTTTCCAGTCTTGGAATCCACCTCCTCTTCCATGTCCACAGCGAGCAGACCAGGCTTAGAATTCATGTCCCGGACCAACTCGGGGGTAATCTTCTCTGGCAGGAGCTGCACATCAAGTCGGAGCTCGGGCCTCTCCTCTGCGACCTTGGTGTAATACTCATATTGCTCAGGAGCGCCCCGGGGAACGTAAATGCGTGGCCTTGGGTCATCCGTCCAGTCCTTGGGATCGCGCGCCGCGATCTCAATGCTGGAAGCATCGATACGGCGGGTGAGACCCTCCCAGAAGTGATCACGAATCATCCGTGAAAGACGGTTGACAGGGTTCTCATTCAGCCGGGCCTCGTCGAGGATAATCTGCTTGCGGCCATACTCCTTGGCGAGGGAAAGTTCCTGGAGTAAGTTGGAAAGCATGTATGTGCCTCGAATATCGAACCTGTTGTGCCCATTAGACGCCGCAGTGCGGAGTGTAAGAACCTTGGGGCCATTGTCTTCAATGGTGATCTGCATGTTCCCGTCGGTGTCCTCCTGTGACTGCAAGCTCTGTAGGGTAGGTTCGACTTGGATAAGAAATCGACGAGAGTGTGGGATGGTTGATTCATCTGAAAGCAGCATTGTTAGCAACAGCTCATCATCCGGTCCGGTTTGGGGCGTACGGGTGCTCACCATGGCTTCCTCTCCGGTAAGGCTCCTTCAGGCCCATCCGCTCCATCTGCTTGAACAGGCTGTTCTGTTGCAGCCCAATTCTAGTCAGCCCCAATGTTCATCTCCATGATCCCAAGCAGAAATACCTGTGAGTAGGTGCGGGTTCTGGCACCCGCCCGGGTGTTCAGATGGCGCTCATCGGCGGTGTAGTAGGTCCTGGCATCGTCGAAAACGCCCTCATCGGTCGAGCCCCGGCTTCGGGGAGGGCCCGGTGGTGGGGCAGGTGGTGTAATCTCTGTGGTCGGGATGATAGGCATGATGGCGACCGTGTTTGGGTATCGAGGACTCGAGAGATTGCGGAGGACGGAAGCAGAAGTCGGGGTCGAGCTTCTGCTAGGGGAAGTGAGGTAACGTGAAGTAGGGGGAGCTCTGGCAAACAAGGACGGGCTGGCTTGTGCTTCGGGCTCTGATGCGAGTGGCTAAACGCTAAAATGGATTGAGTATGCCAATCTGCTGCAGGAACTCGCACGGTTTGTCGTCGTCTGTCTATCCCAGAGAGGTTAAGGAAACAAAAAAAGAAAGAAGGAAAAAGATAACGTTGGAAGGTGATGTGAAGAAGAGTTGCGGCGTTGCTGAGAGAAGACGTCGCAGACAAGGCGGCTTCACGTTGGGTGTTGAGGTGCAGGGGAGTGTGTGGGCAGGAGGTGGAGGTGGTTATGCTGCAGGTGCGGATGCAGGTGGGTGCCACAACTGCCCTGTCTGCCGACCAGGGAAGCAAGGAGGGTCCGAAATTGGGAGCGCCAACACTGCGATCACGGGGCCATCGAAAAAAGCAACTACCAGCTGCGGATAAGCCTCAGTGAAAAATCATTATCTATCCTCGTTTTCTTCAGCTGGTTGAGGGCGTCTTCAGCCTTGCGCCAAAGCCTCAACCTCGTCCCGTGTGTCTTTGGGCGAACACCCGGCGGGGTGGCTTTCTTTGTTGTGTATCACCTTGCACCTCGGTGCCCCTGATGCTATGCTCCTGTAAAAAAAGATGTCGATGTCACTGTGGATTGAAAACAGTGGAGGAGGGCAAGTCAAAAGTGTTTAAGTGGTAACCAGGTCCACAATGACGAAGCACTGCAGCCATGTCCATCATTTGGATTTCGGTATCTGACATGTGCCAATTATCATCGAGACAACGAAGCGAACGTAACGGAGTCGGCACTTTCGGCCGGACATCTCTGTCACAGTCCGGAGATGCCTTCATCTGCCACCGGTGTTCATCTTTCGAAACGGTCACTAACACCATACCCAGTTCACTCTTCCCCCCCCCCCCCCCCCCAAAAGCCTCACCCCACGGTTCCAATCGCCCTGGAAGAAAGCGGGGTGATCATCACCCGACCCTCTCCACTCCCAAAACCTTCAAAAGCCTCATCATCATCCATGTAGACCAACCTTAAAAGAAAACCTCTTCTCTCCTGGTGATCCCATAGCTAACCGAATATGCACATCATACGGGCGTTATTGAGCACATGACCACTCTCACTGCATCCGTGCCATCCATCCCATCCAGACTTTCTCCCCGTCTATACGCACTGACAACTCGGCTCTCTCTCTCTGGCGGGGCACTGCCGTCAGCAAACCAAGAAGCGTGGGGGGAGCTTTGGAAGAGGTTTGGTTCTAAACAAGAGTTCTTTTGCCCCGCCGCCGCAGTGCATAACTTCGATCTCTTATCATAAAATCTGTACATACTGTATAAGTACTCGGTCAAACTTTGTACAACATGAAGAAAATTTCGTTCAAGTTTTGTCTTCTGTTTGCCCCCTTCATATACCGCTAAATATATTAACAACAACGTGCATTGTAAGGCTTGAAACATCTCAACCCTTCCGTGCCTTTGCCTGCCAACAAGCAACGCCATTTATATCTCCCGAGACACGATGCGGCCCGGACGATACATGGCGGCGGCCGGCCGCAACTCGACCCAGATATCAGACAGTTGGAGCAAAAACGATTAACGCAATAAAAACTGCTTGCTTCGATACCTGGTGGAGGAAAATTAATGCTTCAATGCCCCTAAGAACTAACCCTAAGCTCGTCAACATAAGAACAACATGTACATCATAAAAAAAACATCACAAAAAATGCCACTTTTGAACTGTCCACCCATTATTAATGTAGCCCCTGATTATTCCCAGTCCAGGCAAAGGGTTCATTCAGCCCTTTGCCACCATTCCCAGTTCCTTACCAGGAATTCCCGATGATGCTTTGGAACTCAATCCAGCTCACTAGGATGCTCCCACTTGATCGGATGAACCAACATGCTCCTCAAGCACAACCTCCCCGTCCCATCCCCCCTCTCCTCGTCCTCTTTCCCACCCCTCAATTGTCCCTCCCCTGACCGTCCACCATTCGTTCCTCTACCATCAAACTGCGCGTACCCCAACCACCTCCTCCAAAGCAAGCCCGCGAACTCACTATTATAATACCAACTGCTTCCCTTGTGGTTATGCTCATTGTTCAAATCGTATGGTGAACCATGCCCACCGGCCGTGTGATCCCTCCCGCCATTAAACGCCTTGTCAATCTCTTCAATCTCCCACTCTCTGTCTAGGTACACCGGGTGGGGTGCGTAGACCGCCTTCAAGCCATGATGGAGCGCCATCGTGGCGGGGTACATCTCGGCAAACATTGTGTGTTTTAGTCTCCAAGTCTCCTCGTGCATGACGTTCAACAGCCGGCGGGAGAGCCGGCTGGCAGTGATGATGCTGCATCTTCTCGGGGGCAGTGGCAAAGAGCGTTTGTACCCCGTCACATCCGTGGAAAAGACCCAGCCCGAGTTCTCCGTGTCGAAGAGCGGGTTCAGGGTGATGAGATCGGCTTCTTCGCCTTTGCCGCACTCGGGGTTGTATCTGTTGTTTGGATCGCAGTTGGGTGGCATGAAGCTCTCGCCTCGAAGTTCTGACCTGAGGGGTTGGCGGCCGGGGAACTGGGCTGGGCCGTAGATGGCCTGACGGCCGCTCTGGAGAGTCTCGTTGTGCACCAGGGAGGTGAAGTCGTCCCAAGAACCGTGGTAGGAAGGAATATAGTATTTTGCGGACCGCTCCCACAATTCGTTGCGGGGCTGCTCCCTGGCCCAAGCGCTGAGGCGGTTAAAGAGCTCGTAATAATCGCCCAGCCAACGCATGTCAAGTTCCCAGTTCCAAAAGTGTTCATACTCGGGGTGCTCCATGGCGAAGTGCTGGAGGGGGAAGTGGGCGCTGCGGTAAACGCCGTGGATGTCGCCGCCGCTAGGGTTCTGGAAGCTGCCCCCGAATTTTCCTGGGTAGTAGAGGCGCATTTGGGCTTCCGACCATAGCGTGCAGAGACCGTGGAACTCTTGGGGAATGTTCTCGTCCAAAATGCGTTGGGCAGTCATGGGGTCGGCCCAGATGGCCTCGTTGTTGTTGCGCACATGGAGGAGGAAGTGCACGGCGTATTCGCCGCCGGACTTGAGCGACAGTTCAGAAATCAGGGCCCGGAAGTTCAGGATGGTGTGTTGCGTCCACTGAAACCCAACGTAGGCCCGGATTATCACGGCCGTCCGGGAGATCTTCTGTCGCTCGTTGCGCAAAAAGGACCGCTGGTGTAGTTTGCTCGAAGCTGCCGCTGTTTTTGTTGGTGCTGCTGGCTCGGCGAATCGCTTCTTGTTCAATTCGTAGCAGCGTGTCTGCGCATCGCCCCAGTCCATGTTTTCGTAGTTGATCTTGCCCGTCTTTTCCCATACCGTGCCGCTACCTTCCTGCTCTGTGTCGGTGCCGACAAATGCGCCTCCTTCTTCAAAGCCGTAGCCGAGGCCGTAAGGCCCATACCGGCCAAATCTGTCGAAGCAGACATCGTCACGGAGTCCTAACAAGCTTCGTGAGCCCATGGCAGGTTCTGGTTGGCCCTGAACAACGCCATTGTAAGCGTAAAGATCGGGGACTGGGATTCTTCGTTCCTTGTCGAGATAACATTTCTCAACGGCGTGGTACTGGGAGGTATATTCCGGCGACTCGTAGTCAGGTCGAGCTACGTAGGGCGTCGGGGTCGGCAAGCCGGTATAAGATAGCGTGAGCGGGAACGGGGTCGCCTCACCCGACTTCTTGGGATATTCCGCCACGTGTTCGCTGGCTGGCACCAGGGCCTTGAGACCATTGAAGAAACCGTCTAGGCTGGCGGGAAGTTAGCGCGAAGTCGCGACAGGTATACTTTCTTGCTCTCTCTCGGTTCTCGAGAACACTCACTGCCTAAACCGCAACCATGTCGGCATATGCTCCCCTTGAACTGGAACCTGTTGCGCATCTCCCGTAGAGACCACAAATACCACGCCCTCTGTCTCCTTGCCAACCATCGTTGCTTCACCTTCACCACCGCTGCTTGTTGCATCTTGGTGGCTAAAGTCCACCAACTCCATTATCCTCTGGCGGCGTTGGTGGCCCCCTGGTGATGAGAGGGCTAGACATAAAAGAAACAGAATGCCGGCACTCCATAATATCACCCTACGATATAAGCAGTGACCTAGAAGCGTTCGTACTCTGATTTTTGGTTTTTGGTGTACGGGTGCTGGGAGAAGGGCCTTCTCCTCTCTTGTGGACAGTATGCTCAAGAAGGAATCGTCTGACTTGCTCCTGGTGAGGAAGGAGGGCGGCTCCATGGCGTAACGGTAGGTGTCTGCTAGACTTGTAAAAGTCAAGGTACAAAAAACCGGTATTGAAAGCGAGTGTGGGTGTTAAAGATAAGGTAAGTGTGCAAACGAGAGATGCAGCCCGAGAGTGTTACAAGAGAAAACAGAAGCGCTGGAGAAAGATATGTCTGGTTAAAGAAGACGAAACGAGATGTTAGTTTACAAGATGGCGGTGAAAGCACACGTCAGAAGGAAGTCGAGAAAAAGATCGAGCGGCAACATCACCCAGCCAGCTGGAAGCTTTCTGACCATACTGTGTGTACTATGAGGAACGCGCCTTGTGAGATCGGCGTAGAGGAGGCAGGTCCTCATCTGGGCGGGAGGTCGGTGGTCTTGCAGACCGACCAGCAACGCTAGCGTAGAGGCTGCGAGGGAACATGTTGAAAAGAGGCCGGTGACCCCAGGCCAGGGGTGAGCCGATCGGATGTGTCCATGTCTGAGCCCTACGAGAAGCTCATCCCAACGGCCCGTGACAGCTTCCTAGCCGGACTTGTCGCATGGCATGGCGAGTGTGGCCGGAAACACTGGACGATCCGTCACCATACATCAGTAACACGGATATTCACGGCGAGCCCTGTGATTTGTAATTTTGTATCTGCGTACGGGAAAAGATAAATTGAATCCGTCTTCACAGTGTATCTGTCGGTGGTCTTTGAGAAACCTGGAGTGAGTGAAGTGGTGGTTGTGGAGAACACCAAACGGTCGTGCCTGGGCGCTGACGTAACGCAGAAATGACCCACTAAAATAAGGTTTAGCGCATTGCAACGCAGTAAAGTCTGGGCCCAAGTGGACTCACCACAGAAGCCGTGGCTTCTGGGGGCGGGGAGGGTAGCACCGTCCAACACCCACTGGGTCCCCGGAATTGGCCGTTTCCAACGTCTTGGGTCAGACCAACAAGATAACCTAGCCTCTCTACCAACTGTCTCAGGTCACATCAAACTGCCCCCCAATAACTTCAGCTTGAAGATCCATCCCGTCGCTGAAAAAATCATCAGACGTGTACAACACAGTGCCGGGTCTAAGCTTTCACGCTCCCTGAATGGCCTCTGCCCGGCCAGTCAGCAAAGCTTGAATGCCATGAGTTTCACCGTGGACTATACTGTGTACGCGGCACAGTTGGGCGGTTTCGAAGAGTCTTCTAGCTCGCACTACCTTCAACACGGCCGCCCTGCGCATTGCCTTGTTAAGAATAGAACTTACCAACCCGCCTTCTCTATCATACTGTGCGCTTTCCAGATAGTAGATATCTTGAGTGCTGATAATCTTCCAGAAATACCATCTTCGCTTTCCAATCCGAAGCCTCCATAGCCCCCAGACCACGAAGTCGGCCGAAGTTCTATTCTGCCTATCCGGATTTGACAACATAAGCCTAGTTCATCTGTACTGCTTTGCATGGCTTCTTGTACCTGGATTGCCGATCAGGAAGATCATCTCCCAGTCGTAAGAGGTCCCAGTTTCATAGCTTTGTGTCACATTCGCCGGCTGCTCAAATCCGGAGGGAGTTGCTGCCACAGCAAATCGTCCGCAGCCAAGACGACTTCAGCAACACAAATTCGAGTTCAACGCCACGGTTATCCAAACCTTTGGCTCTCAGTTCTCGAGGTTTGGTAGAGAAGCCAGCTTATGTGATGTCGATTGCGGATTACTTGGGTCCCGATTCGGGCTTTTGTAGCTTGGTAAAAGCAACCGAGCTGGATGGTTGCAAGCCCTAAAGCGTAGATGCTGATCCAGATTAGTTGAAACCCGACGCTCTTTGTTTTCACTTCTCAAGTGGGCCATTAACCCTTCAATGCTGTCCTTGTATAGTCTAGTTCAGGATTGTCAATCTCGACCTAGTACATACGTCGTCTTCGGGCATTGAGCCATTAGTCACACTCAAATCTTCCTAAAGCAGATGCATCACAACACAAGAGGTCTTCCAACCCACCATCCAAAATTAGCTTCCGCCAATGCAGGCGGTCGCTCCAGCTTCAGGCCTAAACTCTCTTCCTTTTTTTCCCTTCTAGCGCTCTCTATTATTACCCTGCCACCGTGAACCACTTTTCCATGCGCACAAGTTGACTATTTCGCTCTGTCACCGTCATTGCCATGCCACCCACCACACATATGAACACCCTCACGAAGAGATTACCTAAATGTTCAAAACAATCAATCATCTCCTGCCAACTATCCTGGTCTGCAACCGAAGCCTGCGAGAGGGACAGAGCTCTGATAGCCAGGCTTTCCTGACTCGAACAATCTCTCTTTGAAGTGAGCTGAGCTTTTTCCTGACAACAATCGCGCCAGTCTGTCCCGAACCAAAACTCCGCAGATGGCTAGGCACTGCATAAGATATGTATATCCTTCCAATGCAAGACATGTTGCCTCACTAGCGGCCCGGTGCGTTTCTCGGGCAAAGGACCGTATCGGAAAGCTTGAGGCCAAGGAATCGGTGCCAGAACAGCCTGCGGAGGAACAATGTTAGAATATCGCCCGGGGGACTAATGGCGTAACACCCTGCCGAGGACTGGTGGCAGAGTCTCCTGCGTCAGAAAATTTTGTGGAGGACCTAATTTTATCTCTCAAGAAACCCTTCTCTGGTTTTTTGTAAGTCTACAAAAGCTAGAGTGGTGGGAATACGCATTTCTACCTACTTACCTACCTATTGACGGTCCCCGAGAGTGATAGAAGCAACAGGGCTTCTTCGAATATACCGAGGAGATACAAAGACCCAACCGCACAAGATCTGACACGGTCTCCTTTCGACGCAGCCCACAGTCATCTTTCTGTTAATGATCACGCTGTCCCGATTTTGAATGCGGTATTAGTTCCGCAACTCTGTCTTTATCCCTCCCCTGGCCAACCCCTTTCTTTCTTGTATACAGCCTAAACTAAGGTAGGCAAGCTCAAGCAAAGACCCCTATCCAACCCACCTAAGCCCTGTCAGTCCAAGCTGTCAGAGATGTCAGACAAAACGTACCCGCACTGACAGTTTGCTCGTCTTTCACACGCCTGAGATGACCCCCCTCCCCCCCCCATCTCCTCGGTAACAACCTGACAACGAGGCATCATGTAGACGCCATGACTACCCACCCCTCTCCTCAAAAAAACCACAGGCCCACCAGTGACCGTATGGGAACAGGTAAATATGTCTTCGCCCCTCAAAGTGCCCTGCATTTCACTGATGGTCTACCCATCTTACCTGACCCAGCCCGGCAACAACGTTGGCAACGACGTATGATGTAATCCCTCTCGAGCACATCAGTGATGTTGCATGAGAACAGATACATGAGAAACACCCTGCATTTCACTGAAAGTACAGGTGACAGAAGCCCCTCAGACTCAGATAAACAATATAAGCAAAGGAATGCAGAGTGGGGTGGTTGTTGGGAAGGGTAAATAACATCACCCTTGCAGCCAGTCCATCTTGCGACAAAAGATCCAATCACCAAGCTGGAATACAAGATGCCTGTACTATCTAGGTATGTATCCAAGGTATACACACCGTGGGCAAAACAACTTTCACCTGGACGGTCGTGCATATGTGCCTTGACACTTCTTCGAAAGCAACATACATTTGACTTGAAACTCGACCAACTGAACGAGTTATCCTTCAGGCTCTAGAAACAATCTCTTTATGTACTGTGTAGGTAATGTAAACAACGTCACTATCCTCCTTTATGGCGACTTGTTGACCCTAACAGGTTAGAAAAGATGACTGATGGGAAACGAGCTACAGCACCGAGTCAAACACGTAAAGAGGCTCAAATAATGTCATCCCGACAAGTAGTCCCGCTGAACAAACTTTGAAGCCGGTGTGATGTAGGGTAGTTTATTTAAATTGAGGTTTGAAAGATGACTCAAGGGACCAAACACTTATCACGATTGAATATGTGAAAGGTTTGTTAGGCAGAACAAAGGGGGCATGGCGGGCATGGTGTCTACTTTTATCCCACGGTACGCTATTGCATAATGATTCTCCATGTGATGTTGTCAACACCGTTGAAATCTGGGGTAGGTTGCTTAGTCGGGAGCTCTTTACTTGCCCAGTAGTAGGTGGCGGCATAACGATCCTCCATGTACACTAAAAGGCATCTGAAAGCGGTTGAAATCTGGGGTCGCTGGATCATGATTTCTGACACCCTTCATGTGCATCGTTATGTACTATCATCTGATGTTGAAGAATTTCTCCATGTTCACATGAACCATGAGGAACCACCTATACCCCAGGTGCCAGCTTTTTTCATGAATGCCAAGTTCACCCCTTGACGGCTCTCCTTGGCCGGCTCCTGAAGCAGCTACAGAAGACAGAGTCATGCCTTCTTGGCGAGGGAGAGCTGAGCATATGGACGGGATCGGGGTAAGGAATTCTGCAGCAAAGAACTGAGGCTATCCCGAGCTCCAAAGGAAGCGCTTGTGGTCTTGGTATGGAGTATTTCTGGGCATCTCATGTTTTCTCCTGTAGGTGTCGGCACCCCTGTCCTGCTGCGAGCTCAGGATTCAGGGATGCATGGTCAATGCCGGCGAGGATAGGCCTGGACTCGACAGAAGAAGGCGCGATGCCTCGAACACTTGGCGTTTGTAAAGAATATTTCTGAGCTGTCTTGGCTTCATGGGCAGAAGCTGGGCCTGTGAGGGGATGCCATGGTGATTTTGTGCTGTGTGATCTGAATTTTCCTCTTCGGCGTTGTTGTGGGATGTAATGGGCTATCGGAAGATCCCCAGGTCCCAAGGAAACACTGCACAATGCCGCAGTGCATAATGCATATGCAAAGATCTGGGGCGATGTGGACATAGAGACTGGTAGTAATGTTCATGAGCCTGTGGTCTGTCGTTCTCGGTGAGAAGAAATAAGTGATATCGGGCTATCTGAGTTACAGGGCTGACACAGCAATCTTCTGTTAGTGTATTAGCGTAGCAAGCATGATCCTCAAGACACCGAGGTTCAGACCGACCTTGAGGACCCTGGACGCTATGTAGTCAACAAAGCCAACTGCCGAGTGCCGACTGTGCTTTGGCTTCGATTTCCAAGCGCCTTGGCGTATTAAGCCCGATATGCAAGCCCAAAGTGGACAACCTGACGGACGAGTCGAAACGGAAAGCCGTTGAGGGCGCGAATCTTAACGCCGCAAGATAACCAGCACAACGCAGCAATATCTGAGAAGAGAAGGTAGGGAGCTGGAAAAGCTATGAAGAATTTCGTTGGCTCGATCAACCACATGTGGCTGTCTCAAAGGGCCGAATTGATTAGGCAATTTCAGATGCTTCGACCCTAACCCTCTGATAGTGGGTTAGTTCTGGTGGTCTGACGTCACTGCGAGAACCCCCCGCAAGCCAAAAAGTAAACCCTCCTCGGTATCATGTCCAAGAGTAGACAAAGTTGAGCATACGGCGCAGACGCCAAAACTTATGTGAGACTCCCAAGATAATAGTTTGTGAGCTTTACGTTTAGTATCGGGAGGATTGTCACGGTCAGGCCATGATTTCCGTTGGCAGCTTTGCTGTTGCGAAGGAGCATCGACCGTGACTAAAGCCACTTCCTATTGCGGAAGGTGACTTGGACTGTAGCAACCCGCGCTTTTCCCACCCCCCCTTTCGCTTTCCACATTCTCACCACCAACTCGCATATTGTTTACGTGACCGACGCTGCAATTGTACGGCCGCTCAAAGAAGAAGGCAACCATACAAGGCCAGATAATTACCACTGTATCAGCCGATCCCCCTCGCTACCACACCCTCAACTTCCAACAGCTACCCCGAAAGATAACGACTGCACGGCAGCACCGTGAGCACAAGATACGTACACAGAATATGCAATAACGTGACATCCTCGCTTTTTCAATAGCAACAGCACCCGCATCTGACATCCGCAGGCCATTTGTGCCAAGTAGCTCTGATCATGAAGTCCCGTCTCAGACTTTTGGGGTTCCGCAGTCGCCATTCCACCCAACCGCCAGTACGCTCCCGCTCTCAGCGGTCTACGGTAAGTCGGTGAAGCTATTGGACGAAACTATACAAAAGCACTGAGAAATACCTCGCTTTCAGAGGAGTCCAAGAATTCTATTGGACAATGGCTGGAAGGCGTTTTTCTTCGTAGTTTCTCGTCGGTGGACCGAGGTGGTTTCTGTGTGTCGTCGTTAAAGCACGCTTTAGGAAGGAGGGAAAATAATGGATTGCCTCTGGCCTAGGAATCCTGGATACGACGGTGCACACCGAAAAGCTGACATACCCACGGCTGCTGTATCTCGCCCAAATTGATCATCGTCGTGGGCAAAAAAAAAGAAAAAAAAGGGTGCGATCCCGAGAGATAAGTGAAGCATGCACAAATAAGCTTCCAGAGCCGCATTGGCAAATCACCATCCTAACGTTCGGATCCTGTTGCGCCAATCAACAATAAGAGGCAAAAGTTCTCAAAGTCCATGTCTAAACGTTCGTCCCATCAGAAATGTCAGACATCACATGGCAAACCGTCCCGTCTGTCCAAGTGTTTGGACACTCGCGTACTCGCTTGTATGCACCCCGTCGACGATCTTTCCACCAGCCCAATGACCGTCCGGTGAACCTTCTCGCCATCACTATTCCCGGGCCCAATGACATGTCTCCATGCTGCCCCGGCGCTTGTGTTGGTGAGGATGAGCCCTAGATCCTTCAGCGTCCAGACTTGTCGCATAACGGCGTCTGGTCCGGCCCGCGGGCTCTCCGTGGGGCAATCTAGTCGTCGGCCGGTTCCTTTCAGCAGAGGGTTGCCACACCTCGGCGTTCATGTCGTTGATTTTTCGCTGACGGGCCCCGGGTGGGTCCCAGCACGATCCGGCGCGGACATTGGTGCCAAGAAGCTCGGCATGGACGATCTAGGAAGTTCCTCTCACACCAAATGCCCGACCCCTGGTTCAACATCCCTGGTCCCCCAAGGCGCTCCAAGACGCCTGTGGGAGCTTGTGCCGACTTGTCTTTGCGCCCTGTCACTCAGCGGCGCGCAGCCAAGTGGCAGAGGCGTGCGGGAGAAAGCTTCGCCAAAACATGAACCGCATGGCGTTCTCGGCATGTCGGCACTTGTCTCGAGACGTTCAACAAAGTAAGACAAGCACATAGCAGTCTGGCACAGAACAGAAACAGCGCTCTGAATTTGATCAATTGAGGAATCTCTGCTCGTGTATGGACATAACAGCCCTCTATCAGGTCAGGGATCGCCAGCAGCATGATGCCGTTTCGTCGAAAGAGGGGGGCGGGTCGTGGTTGAATGGAGGGGGAAACGGCAGGCAACCCGCTGTTCATCTATCTCTTGGCGCTCTTGGTCAATCTTGGAAGGTGGCAAGCCAACCCAAGACAGAGCACTTTCCAGAGGCGGGCATTCCTTCCCTGTCCATGGTCCGTTGTTCCTTCCGTTGTACCTCTAGGGGCGGGAATACTATACGATCCAGAGCAAGTGCGGAGACTCGACCACCCAAGCCTTCGAGTCGCACCTGCCCCAGACTGTTCCCCAATGGGAGAAGGCAGGTCAGGGAGGGCAGGTGCAGGAGCTCCCCATGCCGCGCTCGCTTGCCACACAACTGGTTGACTAAGGTGGAAAAATGTATCTCGCGGGTCACATATATATCTGCCGCCCTGCCGCTTCGCTTCCCAGACACGGCAGGCTCAAGTGTCTCTCTCCATCCACCTGGCACCCAGTGACCCTACGGCCGCTCTCTCAAAGACAAGGCAATACCTGAGTGTTACATACAGAGAGAGCTTCAGCCCCCATAGCCCACCATGGCGTCCGACCCCACGAGCATCGCCGTGAGCGACGATGTCAAGGCGATCGTGAAGGACAAGGAGGCGGCCGGCCTGGCCCCCGTCCTCAGCAGCACCGCCGAGGACGACGACCTCGGTATCAGTGCCGATGGCAGGGCTCCCACCGATGAGGAGCTTCACACTCTCCGCCGTGTTCCCGACAAGATTCCCTGGAGCATCTACACCATCGCCTTCGTCGAGCTGTGCGAGCGTTTCTCGTACTATGGCACGACCGCTGTCTTCACCAACTTCATTCAGCAGCCCCTGCCGCCGAATTCAGAGACAGGTGCTAGTTACAATATCGAAACTGGCCAGGCCGGTGCCCTCGGCTTGGGCCAGAGAACATCGTTCTCGCTGACCACCTTCAACGCTTTCTGGCAGTATACCATGCCTCTGTTTGGTGCCTACGTTGCCGACAGCTGGCTCGGTCGTTACAGAACCATCGGTGCCGCCCTCGGCATGGATATCATCGGTCACATTCTCCTCATCATCTCTGGTCTCCCTCCTGTTATCAAGAACCCCAACGGTGCGCTCGCTGCATTCACTCTCGGTATTATCACCATGGGCGTCGGTACTGGTGGCTTCAAGCCCAACGTCAATCCCCTGATTGTTGAGCAACTTGACCTTGAGAGAATGATGATTCGCACCCTGCCGACTGGTGAGCGCGTCATTGTTGACCCTGCGGCCACTGCCTCTCGCGTTTACCACTACTTCTACCTCTTCATCAACCTCGGTGCTCTCGCTGGTCAGCTCAGCATGGTTTATTGCGAACATTATGTCGGCTTCTGGCTTTCTTACACTCTCCCCACCATCATGCTGTGCTTCTGCCCCCTGGTTATGCTCTGGGGTCGCAGACGCTACAAGCGTGTCCCGCCTGCCGGCTCTGTTCTCGGCCGCGCCTTCAAGATCTTTGCTCTCGCCAACAAGGGCCGTTGGTCCCTCAACCCCGTCAAGACCTACAAGAACTTGCATGATGGAACTTTCTGGGAGAACGTCAAGCCTTCCAAGATTCAAAACAAGCCCAAGTGGATGGACTTCAACGACGCTTGTAAGTTTTCCTGTGATCTCATTTTCCGTTTAGCACATCAGCTAACGTAATTCAGGGGTTGACGAGGTTCGCCGCGGTTTTAATGCCTGCGCTGTCTTCATGTGGTACCCTCTCTTCTGGCTCTGCTACAACCAGATCAACAACAACTTGATCTCGCAAGCTGCCACCATGAAGCTCGGCGGTGTGCCCAATGACGTCTTGACCAACCTGAACCCCTTCGCTCTCATCATCATGATTCCCCTCATGGATACCCTCGTGTTCCCGGCTCTTCGCAAGCTCCGTATCAACTTCACCCCCATCAAGCGTATCGCCGCCGGTTATTTCGTTGCCGCCAGCGCCATGATCTGGGCTTGCGTTCTTCAGTACTACCTCTACAAGAAGAGCGAGTGCGGCAACTATGCTAGCGGCAAGATGGTGGGTCTTGACGGAGAGGAGGTTGACTGCCCCAACGTTGAGATCAGCGTCTGGGCCCAGACCGGCTCCTACGTCCTCATCGCCTTCTCTGAGATTTTGGCCTCCATCACCAGCTTGGAGTATGCCCACTCCAAGGCCCCAGCCAACATGCGCTCCATGGTCCAATCCGTCTGCTTGTTCATGAACGCCATCTCGTCTGCTATCGGCTTCGCGTTGGTGCCACTTGCTGGTGACCCGCTCCTCGTCTGGAACTATGGTGTTGTTGCCATTGCTGCCGCCGTTGGTGGTCTCTGCTTCTGGCTCCAATTCCGTGGTCTCGACGCCCAGGAAGACGAGCTCAACATGCTTCCCAAGGGAGATGTTGGTGGTCATGTTGCTGAGCCCGAGGTTTTTGAGAAGAAGGACTCCGTTGCTTAAAATAAAGACAAGTTTTATGATTCTTGTTCTCTTTTTTTTTGGCGGGGGAGGGGGAGAAGGGGGGCTGCGTTCTATAACGAGGCCGCGGTATATATCCATTACTAAGGTTATGTATATTGGTTAATGATTTTATTGTGTATGATGGGATATCACGGTTATGTATAGGATTTCGATGGGGAAACATGTGATGATATACCCCCCCATTGGACGCATGAAACGGATATCTCTGGGTAATGTTGTGAGTAAGGGAAGGGAGTGGGATGCCAGGAATTGGAGATCGGCATAGGGATGGAAATTTCTATTTTTCAAGAGAGTCTTTGATACCAAACTATCCGGCTTTAACGAGCCGGCCTCCCTGGATAATATACCAGATTCAAATTACTTGTTACTCTGCTACGAGTTTTGGGTGTGTGATGTTAGGGTGTGCCAAAGCTGATGCAATATTGCTACCCCATCAAGAAGCGCAGTGTGCCTTTAGCCTGCTGTTAAAAGATCTTGCTCATTAGGTATTTTGACGGTGCATGGCATACTTGCAAGGAATATTAGTTTCATATCAACACACGACATGATGCTGCTTTTAACATCACATTCCAAGAAAATACTTGGGTGATCGGACCTTATAATCCTTGTTGACAAAATGTTGAGATCTGGCAAATGGCAAATCATGTTCCGCTATATAATCATTTGTACAGCTGATGCCTGGCGGTCACAGATTGGAAACAGACCCTGAGAGTCCAACGCGGGACATCTGACAAGCTCAACAGTTCTAAAAAGCAACACGATACGCTTTCATGTTTGTCAAAAGATGTGGCAAGCTAAAAGTCCACGATTATATCCCTCCTTCTCTACTGAGGAGCACACCCCTCATCCGGCATAGCAAGCGCATCCTGAGTAGACGGCATGTCTCCCACAAGATCCGCCGGCGGCTGTCCACTTGCTTGCATCTGTCCCCTCATTATCAGCAAACCATTCTCTCACCATTCTCCCCAGAAATGTGTAAAGACATACCTTTTGCATCCGATCCACAATATACTCCCTGTCCGCCGCCCTCTCATCGCTGTACCCTTCCTCCTCAAACTTGCCCACAATCTCCGCCACAAGCCCCTGCTGCTCCTCATACCTCTTGAGATCCTCGGGGGAGGTCGTCGCTCGGTTCTTCTCCAGCCACTCCGGGAATTTATCGTGAAGCTCCTTCATCGGCTCGTACAAAATCTCCTTGTTGGTCAGCTGCTCCATCATCCCGAGCAGCATTTTGCTGAATTCCTCCTCGCTTCCCTCTCCCCCCAAGTCCCCACCACCGCCAGCTTGCATTTGCTTTAGCAGCTCTGCCAAAAAGTCGTCTGACCCTTCTGCGGCGGCGGCGGCGGTGGCTTGCTCCCCGGAGGTTTGCATGCGCTCCATGGTGCGGCGGATGGTTTCCTGGAAGGACGCCTCCGTACCACCGGTTGTTGTTGGGGGCGGCGCGCTGGAAGGAGCGATGGGGGAGATAACGGGGGGAGTTGGGGCAGAGGAGGGCCCAGAAGGGGGAGGCGATTTCAACAACGGGTCTGGGGAGGTTGCGGACGCGGCAGAGGCAGAGGAGGCAGCGGCGCCAAGTTCTTTAAAGATGGACTCGAACTGGGCTTGCATTTCGGGGGAGGACTCAATTTCGCCGAGGAGGTCGGCCATGCCGGCTTGGAGCTGGCGGGCGAATTCATCTTCGTCTAGGGGGAGGTCGTTAGAAGTGCCAGTGGCTGCTGCTGGGGGGCGTTCTGGTCCTAGGGTTGGTGCGGCTGCTGCTGCTGGGGGTTGGGAGGCAAGTTTTACTGCGTTGAATTCTTCAAGCATATCTGATAAGGGGTGTTAGTTATGAGTTTGAGTACTGAGAAAATGAGGGGTTATAGAGGGTTTACCATCGAGATCATCGAGGTCATCCTCATCCGGATCGGGGACATCCACATCGTCAGCGACATCTTCGACTGTTGCCGCCTTCTTCTCATCTTGAGGTGGGGTGGTGGTAATGGTTACGGCCGGAGTGGTAGCGGTTGTGGTGGTGACGGCGGTGGGGGGGAGAGTCGCATCTGGCTTGACAGCAGCAGTAGCAGGTGCCGCACCGACATCGCTGGTGCTGTTGGTTTGTTGTTCCGACATATTTCCAAACAGTTGGCCTGCTTACTTATGTAGGGTACCTGCGCCGCGCCTTATACTAGGTACTTCCCGTATGTAGTCGCGTTGAAGGAAAGTCGAGCTGTCTAGAGGCGTGAGGCACTCGGCTCATTGACATGTGACACACCGGAGCGGCCCAGTGTCCCCCTCAACTGTTCGGCCGGGTCCCGGTTCCCGGTTCCCCACTTTTTGAACCGTCCCAATTGCCGGGTTCGAACTTAGTAGCGCACGGGCCATATTTTGAACAACTTATGGTTATCATGATCATGACCAAACAAATTGATGTCTCGTTAATACTTCTCAGGTATAGTATAGAAATAGGTAAAGCCTGCCTGTAGTTGACACCAATTGTCAATGCATGAAAATAATCTACCCAGCATATTCCATGCACCCACAGGTGATTCCATCAAGGTAAAGTGCTCTCGCTCCCCCTAGCGCCGTGTTTGCTACTGGGATATATCCTTCTCTTACTACAACAGATATAACCTCTCCCAGAATACGGCGCCATATGACGTCCATCGAATCAGCACAACGCAAAATCTCACAATCAAGACATCTCTACATCTTGCCCGTCTTCGTGTTGCCCTTGGCCTTGTGGTCGTGAGGTCTGAATCACCTCCATGAACAACTCATCCCAATCCTCTTCGTCATCGAAGAATTCATCCCGATTATTTTGTTTTGGGTAGTTGTTGTTCTCGTGAAGCAATGCCTCCGCCTGGGCAATCTCAGCCATTTCAGCTTCTTCCAGGGCATCCAACATCATTTCGTCTGGACTTTGTTGTTGTTTTTGCCGTTGTTGCGATTGTAAGTTTCGATGCTCCTCCTCAAGCTCTTGTTCCCAGAGAGCGTAAGGGTTTTTTGCTCGTTCTTGGTCTAGATAGGCGAGGCGTTCGTTTTGGAGACGGCTGAATTCTAGTCTGGCGATCTATTCAAGGGTATGTTAATTCGGGAGAAAACCAAAGCAAAGAAAGATATAGAACGAACCTCATCCTGTCCACCTCGTTGCTGAAACTTCTTGTCCTCCTGCCTTTGCCGCACATTATTGAGAAATAGCTTCCGTCTCGAGTCCTGGGTATCCTGCCGTTTCTTGAGAAGAGGGTTGCTGTACTTTGCTGGATTTCGATTGGCAAACTTGAACCTTGGTTGAGAACCGTAGTTTTCATTGTTGCCAAACGAGGGCCGTATTGGCGAGGACTGGCTCACGCGGAGATAGGATGAGTCTGACGACGCACCAAGAGGGGACGAAAGCATCATGTCAGGGACATCCTCTGAGGGGATTGGTGGTGATGGTATCCTCATGGGGGCGTAGGAGAGAGGTGATGATCGTGTTGGCTTGTGCGGACTTGTAAAGAGAAAGCTGCTGTGCTGATTGTCACCACCAAAACTTTGGAAGCCGTTGTTCACGGCTGGGTCCACGACCGCGAACATGCTGGCTGCTGTTGGCTTTTTTAGCTGAGGAGTGCTGTTGCTCATTCAGTTTGAGGAGGTATTGGTGAAGTTATGGCGTTGGAGTGGCAGGTACCGGCGGTGTGGGCTGTGATCAATTTGCGAATGCTGGGAACAGAGTTGGCGGGGGAGTCCAGGCAATCAAAGGCAGGTCTCGAGAGTTGACGCGGTGCCCTGAACGCCCTGGACATACTGGACGCGACGCGCTAACAGGATGCGGAGTGGAGCCGGGGGGCTGTTAAAGTGCTTTTCAGATTAGGTTGAGAGCTCGGGCCAACAGATGTAATGCTCATGAGCTTGGCATTCTGCTCAGCTGAAATAAAACTGGTCGCCGTTGTTCCCACCGTAGCACTTTGCCAAGTGCTAATGACACGCAGGATTAGGGGAAGGCTTGATGGCCGCTCTTGGCCGCTCACTCGCTCATGAACTCAACCGTCGGTGCTGCCTGTTACACCTTTTCACATCCATACAGCTCTAATGATGAAAGATTTGATCTGTCCAAAAAGTGTCTTGTAAGCATCTTGGCAACTGATTTATTCATTCTGCACTGATTTGCCAGATGGGTCTGTCGCCAGCGGTAAGTTTCTCACCCACATTTGCGTGTGAGATGCTCACTCACTAACCTTGCTTAGACACTCGCTCCCTCTCGCTTCCTGCTCTCAAAACGACCAGGCACACAACAATCTCAGGGTCAAACACCAAATCAGTCAAGCTCAGCTGCACCGTACAGATTTTATGGCACTCCGAAATTTTCATCTACCGCAAAACCGCCCTCACATCTCAGCCATGCCGCGCCCTACACAGCTCCTGCGTTGGCTCTCAAGGCCAAGGCATCCAGGGCTCGCGCTACGCAAGAACTCCTCATAGAGGACAGCTCGCCCGTTTCGGATCATGAACGTGGCCAACATGATGAAGAGGACTTATCACCGTCAAGGCTAACTGTTGGGCGAGGCTTCTTACCAGAATCCATCGACATCGACTCATCGCTTGTCCCGCAATCTTCTCTCCCAGTGCGGGAGGTTCATGATGAGGATTTTGAATCTGGCCCCTTACCAAAAAGGAGACGAATATCCATTGCTACATCAGAACCCGACATAGAACCAAAGGAAGAATGGATCCCCAGCTCTGCCTTCCCGATTGACTCGGATTCAGAAAACGAGATTCCACCAAACGATGACCCGGAAATCGACCACATCGTTACCGTCTACTCTGATGACGAAAACGACCCCCCAATGCCTCACTCTTTGTCATTTAATATAAAATCCGACTCCAAGTCTGACTCCGAGTCTAAGCCACCACCAGACAAAGACAACAAACCATCAAGGAAAGAAATATTCAAGCCAGCGCCTCGCTTCCTGCAGCCCCCATCATCTCCCCCATCTACCTCCCCTGTTTCCGACTCGAAGAAATTCTCCATTCAAAACCTAAATCCCGATCTCTTCTCCCCTCCCAAACCTCGCCGAGGCCGTAATCGTCAGGACCAAGGCCAATACCTCGCCAACGGACTGGCAGCCGAACTCCAGAATTGGCTCATTGAAGTGAAAGGATCATCAGAACGAACAGACACCTCTGTCAAGCAAGAGGTCGACGCCCCACAACCAATACCGCCGGGGGCAGTTCAACTAACTGTCGAGGATGCGAGAAGAGGAGGGGAGGGGTTGAGTTTTATCAGCGCAGCTTTAACCAATGCACCGCCAGGGACGACTGGCAAGCAGGCTGTTTTGGCTGGCGATGGGAGGACAGGCTCGGTGGGAAAGGGCGATCACGGGCTACATCGAGGTAGTACGGACAAGAGAAACGGACACGAGTATCTCGGCCCTGGGGCGGTGGTGGCTGTTGTACCGCCTGCTTGGGATGTTGAGCTAGGGGAGGGGCTGGGGAGGTGGGCAGTTGCGTATCGGTGGCAGGTTGTCAAAGACGCACCGCAACCACGACTACTGGAGCAACAACAACAACAACAACAACAACAACAACAACAACAACAACAACTACTACTACTACTACTACAACCGGCACAACCAGAACCAGAACCAGAACCACTACCAGCACAACAAGTGGTAGAACAAGAACAAGTGGTGGAACAACAGATCAAAAAGGAAGAATAGCAACAGTGAATGTAAACATTAAAATTACGCTTTCTTGTAGCTACCCAAAGTAGCACTTTTACCTACCAGCTGCCCCCGATATGCCGAATGCGAGTGGTGCTGATGATGCTGCCTAATCCCTGCTCATGCTATATACCCATCCAGGCCTTGCATTAGTCCTAAAGACTCAGTTGGCAAATATCCTCACCTTGCCTTCCGTACCATCCACACTCCCAGTAGCAACCACACATCGCATCTGCACCCCCCCATTCGCTTCTGCGCCAACTTTCTGTCTTGGCGCACCATCACCAGCATCACCACCAGCGGGCCCATCCTTAGTTACCCCGGGCGCCCATCTCACACAACTGACGAATCCGTCAAAAATTCCCGAGAGGGTCTGGACGCACTTCCCATCTTGACTCAGATCCCAGCACCGCATCGTCCTGTCGTCTGCTACCGAGACCAGGAACTTGCCCGCCGGGTGAAAGACAAGACCTCGCACCCAGTTGTCGTGTCCCTCCAGCACTTTGATGCACTGCCCCCTCTTGTCCCACAGCCGTATTTGCTTGTCACGTGAGCCAGTCGCCATGAACTCGGCCGAGCTGTTTGCTGGGGGCACTTTTTCGTGCCCAGCGAGTCGAGCCAGATAGGGGTACGATGACGAGGGTGCGAACGTGCAGCACAACTATCCAAACGCATAGTCAGCATATCGAACCAGAAACAGACGGTCCACAAGGGAGAGAGAACGTACGTTAAAATTCTCATGCCCAAACATGACAACCCTACACTCTGGCTCCCTCCCCCCAATATCCCACAACCTCGCCGCCTTGTCGCTTCCTGTGCTCAGTAACCACCGCCCGTCTGCCGACGGCGCCACCGCTCTCGGCCAGTCGTTATGGCCCTCGATCGTCTTGACGCAATACCCCGTCGTCACATCCCACAGCTTTAACGTGTTATCCTTACTAGCGCTCACGAGCAAGTTCCCCCCTGCTCCGGTGGTGCTATTGGCAGGGACAAACCGCACCGAGCTGACAATATGATCGTGTCCGTGGAGCGTCCGGATATTCTTGTACTGATCCGCCGGATCCCAAAGCTTGATGCTCATGTCCGAGCTGCAGCTTGCCAGCAGTGTGTTTCCTCGGGGTCCGCCGAAGTCGACATCTAAAACGGCCTTTGTGTGGCCTTTTAGTGTCCGCTCCAGCTCGCCGAGCTCCCAGTCCCATATTTTGATGGTGTAATCTTCTGATGCCGAGGCCAAAGAGCTAAAGACTGGGTGGAAGGCTACGGAGGTGATGGGGAGGCGGTGGCCGCCGAGGGTGTACCTCGGGGGAGCCTTTGGTAGCCAATTGGCGGGGTCCTGATTTTTTCTCGACAACGCTAAAGGACCAGCATTTTCGATTTCGTTTTTGAGGTGGGCGTTCTCGGATTGGAGGTCTAGAACTTTTTTCTGGAGGCGGATGACCGAGGTCCATTTCTTCTCAAGGAGGCCTTCGTACTGTTTTGCTTTCGCGGGGTCAAAGATCTCTTCGGGAAGGTTGAGCTCGGCGCGGAGGGTTTGAGCTGTGCTGGTGAGGTTGAGTGAGGTGAGGTAGGCGATGATGGATTTGTGTCTGTTGACTTTGGTTAGCTATGTCACGGTACTGTGGTTGAAAATGGGAAGTCAGTTGGGGCAAACGCACAGCTCTTCAGCCTGTCGGCCGGTTAGGAAGCTCTGGGCCGCCATGATTATAGCTATAGAAGGGCACAAAGGGACAAGAAATAAACATGACGGGCGATTTGGAGTGGTGATGGTTGACCGTATCTTTTGAGCTGGTCACAGGGAAGCTCCAGGGAGTGGAATGCCAAGGGTGGATCTGCAGGGTCTGGGGTTGCAGGGGCCAGAGCTTCTCAAGGTTCGTGGCCCACTTATTTTTGTTCTCTCACTCGGAGCTTCATCTTCACTCAACTGATACAGCTTCAATTTCTCAGTCAAGGGATTGCCAACAGCCAACACATAGGTTGTCGTCTCAAATGAAACCTGCCACTATTCAAACTGAAATTTGACGTCACCTCGCAGTAAAACAGCGGAAACCACCGCAATGCTGTGGCTGGCCGCTTCACGGCCGCTTCGACGGTCCATCGTGAGGCCACCGAGCTTCCCAACATACAGTACTCAGCGTGGCAATCCACTACGGATACTATTTTGCGGCTCAGACGAGTTCAGTTGCCATTCACTAAAAGCTCTGCACAAGAAGCATAAAGAAGACCCAACTCTCATCGAATCCATTGATGTGCTGGTCCGGCCTTCGAAACCAACTGGTAGAGGGCTGAAGCAAGTGACTGAAGGCATGTCCTATCAATGAGAACTTCATAGACCTCTCATACAGCTAACACATATTCTAGTTCCAATAGCATCGGTAGCCCGGGAGCTCGAGCTTCCACTACTCACGTTGCCAAGGGACACATTCACCAACTGGTTTGTGAGTGCCCCTGTACCGCTCTCATAACACAGCAGAACTGACCTCTCTTATCTAGATGAAGAAATATATTAATCTAATCGTCGCCGTATCCTTCGGCCGTTTTGTCCCACCACGTCTCCTAAATCAATCAGAATACGGCGGCCTTAACGTCCACCCTTCTCTCCTCCCCGAGTACGTTTCTCTAGCCTCTAATCCCTTTCATAACCCCTACTAACCTCCCAACAGCCTCCGCGGCCCAGCCCCTCTTCATTACGCCCTCCTAAACCGCTATACCCACACCGGTGTCTCCATTCAAACTCTCTCCCCCGACTCCTTCGACACCGGCACCGTCCTCGCCCAAACCCCCCTCCCCCGCATCCCGATCCCACCAAACTCCACCCCGTCCTCCCTCACCTCCCTCCTTGCCCCCCTCGGCGCCTCCATGCTCATCTCCTCCCTCGAATCCGGTCTCCACATCCCCCCTCACAAAGACGTCTCCTGGCAACCCCCCCATCCCATCCGCCACGCCCCCAAAATCAAAACCTCCGCCAAGCAGATCCCTTGGCTCACCCCCTCCATCTACACCCAATCCACCGGCCTCCTGCCCCCATTAGAAACATCCCATCTCCAAGAAATTTCCCACCAATTCCACGTCCTCGGACCCCTCTGGTCCAAACTCGTCGTCCGCACCCCGAAAAAGGAGCAGAACAAGCGGGTGGTATGCGATGACATCTCCTTCATCCCTGACCCTGCCTCCCCAGATTTACCTCCAGTTATTGCCCAAAAAATCCGATCAGCACTGGATGGGTGTAAACAAGACCCCTGGGCAGAGGAACAAATCCCAATTTTGGAATGGCTCCAAATCGGCGAGCCGGACGCGCAAGCCCCGGCTTACTACCCGCCCCAGCCGGAGTCTCTGGATCTTTACAACCAGGTTTCTGCTCTAGCAAAAGGAGACGTCCTCGTCAACGATACTACCTCGACGATATCAACTCCGCCACTAGGAGAACCACAACAACAACAACAACCACCCTTGAAAAATAGAAAAGAATGGCGCCTCTCCATCCAGACAGCATACTTCCCCGACGCGGAAACAGGAGCAATCTACCTCCGTGATCCCATCCGCGGCGGGAGGGGACTGCTGAGAATAGGCAAGATGACGGTAGACGGGAAGCCCACCAGGTCCGCTGCGGCTGTGGCTGCACAGCTGGGAAGAACTGTTACGGACTACCGGGGCATGCACTTTGACGAGGAGCCCATGGTGAAGGCGTTGCAACCTTCTACAACAGAACCGGAGGAGGATGGTAAGAGAAACGAGGAAACGGAGCGCAGGAGGAACAGAGTGATGATGAGGAGGATATATACCTGCTAGATGGAGTGTTATGTAGCAATGTTGCAAGATACCAAGATATATCCATATAAGCCAAAGTGGCTCCGTCTGAAAAAGGGCCAATTCGTTCCAACATGTCACAACGTCATCACCTCATGCAAAAGTAGCCAGCAAATCAAAGATGCAAGTCTAAGAGACTCGAGAGAAATCAGTTGAATAAATAAATACTAGTACAGCGCGACTATCCCAGCCGTCTTCGTCGAAAATTAAAAAGTGTGGTAGCCAGATAGAAGGCAAGCATCTCCCCCGCCAGATCAGAATCTCAGACCTCTAAAGGGTATCAACGAACCTTCCGCCATGCTGAAAAGAAGCCATGGATTCCCGCACGCATATCTGCGGGTGACTGTCCTCACGTGTTATGAAACCCCCATTGTGATGATCTTACATGTCCTTGTGGTCGTCCATGCTTGTAGCGCTGGACTGACTGCTGTCCTTCTCCTCTTCCATAGCTCCGTGGATGTCCTCCTCAAACACAGGCTCAGGCTCGTTGACCTCGAACTTGGACTTGAAGTGCTCAGGGTGACTGGAGACGCTGCTGCTGTTGGAGCGGCGGCGGGTGTGGACAAAGTTGAACTCTTCGTCCTCGGCCTCTAAGCCGACAGGGCCCCTAGAAAGAGAGTCATGTTAGTGACCGGATATATACCATGATGGGATAGAATTTGGTTGGGGAGAGAAACGTACCAATTACCCTTGCCGCCGCCGTTCTTCTTGGTCTTCTTGGGGTCGGCATCGGCAAAGCCGTGCTTGCCAAAGAACTTGGGCACTTGTTGCTGGGGATGGCCCGTGACGGGAGCCACCATGCTGTGGTCCTTGTCGTTGAACTTGTGAGAGCGAGTCACTGTAGTGAGGAAGTGTTAGCCCATGGTACAAGAGAAAATGCAAACAATGAAAAGCCTACTCTTGATAGACTTGTGATGAATATGTAAAGATAGAGAGTAGTAGAGTGAGGTTGTTTGAAGATAGTTCGACTTGTTTGTTGGAGAGGTGTTCTGACGTGCAAGAGTGTCAGTGTCACACAAAAAAGGTGCGGGGTTGGGGGTGATAAGCTCGGGTAAGGGGAGCTGGGCTGCAGTAGACAAGCCTGAGATACGTACTCTGTGAGATATGGTGATGTCACTAAAGCTGGTGTAGCAGTTCAGGGGCGAGTTGAGTAAGGTTATCAGTTGATGTTTGAGATGGGTTGGATGATGGTACCCGAGATGGTGGATGATCAATGGATAGTTTAGAATCTGAATGCTGGATGAAAGCAAAGGGTGTCGAGGAGAGGGATGGGAGCTCTTGACTTTAAAGGCCCGAGAGAGGTCCGGAGAGGTCAGTGGTTGGGGAAGCTGTGGAAGGAAAAGGACCAGCCAGTCACGGTTCGCATTGATCAGGCGAGCATCCTCAAAGGGAAAGAACAGGGGCCAACGCGGTACGGTGCGTGTGGTGGGGAGTCTACGAGGCGTTGTATGGGAGTCGCGTGATTTGCATGTAAGAGGCCGTCAGTCTGGGCTGACTTTGGACAAGAGCCCATTACGTGATTTGCTCGCCATTTTGCTGAGTCTTGGGCCCCGGCCGTCCCAGTGGCTGGAGTTCATTCCATTTAGCCATAGTGGGATTTGCATTGGGAATTGGCACAGCCATTCTTGTTATTCTTGCTCCCCCTTTCCTTTGTGAGGAGCTGAGGTGTGAGGAGCTCACTGAGGGTGCGTTTGTGATGTCAGGTCCCCACAATTGAAGGTCTCAGCGATCCCCTGCGCCCGTCAGCGCCGGTACAAAATGCGGGGAAAGCCATACCACAAACGGCTAGCCCCACTGATTGACGGGCGCCCGCCGGGAACCCCAATGACAGGTCCAATGCTGGCTGGAAGCTTCTCTCCTCCTCCAGAACCCATGATATTTGAAACAGATATGCAATCCTATTTGATCGATACACCGGAATTTGAGTTTTTGAAAGCTGTCATTTTTTGAAGAGCTCCCGAGCTCTCGTGTCGCACCAGATGCAATCCGATCAGGCCAGGTGTCGCTCAACCGATCTCATCATCCAATTCGTCATCCTAGGTCTACCAGTCAATGGCTTGTGAGGTGTCACTCCATGACTCGGTTTAGACATGCCCCAGCTGAAGCCAGCTGCAACGGTCCAGACTCTTGAAATCCATGGAAAGCGAACCAGACGATCGCATTTCCCCGAAGTCACCGGTAGGTCAGGCGTGATAGACCGGATGTCCACTCGCAACTGTTTTCAATTCCAGTCCGCTTTGAGCATCTGTCTGAATTCGCCGGATCTGATGAAGTGTGATATCTATACTACAAGATACCGGTGTACATACTGGTAGTGCCTATAATAGATTCCCAAATGGCCGAAATCGGCTCCCGCATGGTTGACGATATCTCCAATGCGCCCTCCGCGGGGACGGAGAATCAGAAAGCCCACGGTAATCAGCTGTGAGTCACACTGTGCTCTCACCGCCAAAGCCTCACGCCACCCTGTGTGCAAGATCTAATCTCTCGCACTGTCCGCCCAATGTATTAGTGGCAACGCTTTATAAGCTTCATCCCCATTGGTCAAAAGAATTGTGCATCCTCAAACTGCCCCTCGTTCCACTGCCTCGACTTGTTGCCGCCCCCACGACAGGATTAACAATACAAATCGGGCACGATCCGCAATCTTTTCCTTCCCTGCCCCTATTTCCTGGGTTTTTACTTCGTTGCATCTTCAGGACAGTATCGTTTTGGATTCCAGAAAAACTACCAGAGAATACTGTCAAGATGCCTCCAGCCGCCGTCATGATCGACACAACTCCCGACTTCGATTTCAGCCCCGCGCACGCTGCGACGGCTGCCAGCGCAAACGGTGGTTCTGACAAGCGTACGCTCCTGCTTGCGCCCCCCTCGATCGCGTCCCGAGAGGACCGCCTCACCTCGCTGTTCTCCATTTATGACCGGTCGGCCACCGATTTGCAGATGCTCGACCGTCTTGCTGCTGGATTAGTCAGCCTGCCCGCCGCGACCTACGACCTGGTTCTTGTCCTGACCGACCCCGACGGAAGCCGCCGCGCTGAGGTGTCTCCCCTCTTGTCCAACCGGGAGATCTGGGGCAAGGTGGCACCAGCGCTCAAGGCAGGCGGTGCCTTGAGGAGCGAGGACGGCAGCCTGGGACAAGGCAACTCAACTGAGGAGAAGGAGGCCGTGCTTGCTGGTCTGGTGTTGGGGGATGATGGGTATACCAAACCTGAATACGCCGAAGAGGAGGTTGTTCCTCTGCGGTTTGGGGCGAAGAAGGTCAATGCCGATGGCAGTGTGCCACTCAGTTTTGGAAAGAAGGCCAACCCAGACGGAAGCATCCCTCTAAGCTTCGGCAAGAAGCCTACTGCTGTGCCGGCGCCAGCACCGGCGAGCAAGGGACCAGCTGGGGTGGGGTTCATCGATTTCAGTGATGACTTGGACTTGGATGCCGAGGATGACGACGATGTGATCGATGAGGACACGCTTTTGACCGAGGAGGATCTAAAGCGGCCTATCCAGCAGCCTCCTGAGTGTGCCCCTCAGCCAGGCAAGAAGCGGAGAGCCTGCAAAGACTGGTATGTCCCCTATTCTTCGATATGCTCAGACAAGCAACTAAAAAAGTTTCAGCACATGCGGTTTGGCCGAGAGAATAACTGCCGAAGACAAGGCCCGTCGCGAAAAGGCCGAGAAGGGCCTGGCCACCTTGAAGCTCAAGTCTGAGGACCTCAGCGAACTTGACTTCACCGTTCAGGGCAAGACCGGTTCCTGCAACAGCTGCTATCTAGGAGATGCATTCAGATGTGCGGATTGCCCCTACATTGGTCTCCCTGCCTTCAAGCCCGGCGAGCAGGTCAAGATCCTGAACAACACGGCCCAGATTTGAAGTTCTGGAAGAAGGCGTCAAAAGAAGAAAGAATGATACCTCAACCAATGATCACAAAACACAGCCCACCCAATGCCTTTCGGATCCCACCTACACGACCAAGGGTCAGCGAGCCAAAGCCATCGCGTCGGCCACAAGGCCAATACGACCCTTCCGAGAAGGGCTTCTTGATGAATTTTACCCAGGCCTGACTGGGTGACGTTCTTGGAGGATGCAAGAGACGGGCAAGATGAATTGGGTGGCAGAAGCTGAAATTTCTCAGGCACATTTCTAGACTGGGACATTTTAGCAAAGTTTTAGTTCCCAGGTAGAAAAACGCCCAAGATGCTTGGTAGTTTCTCCCCAGGCTGGCGTCAAGCCGCCAATATATATGGTCAACGTTTTTTTCTCACCACTCAATATCTATCAAGTATACACTGTGAATGTGATGATGTATGTATACACATGTCCTGTTTATGCCAATGTAAACTGTTCAAAAGCACGCGCAATTATGAGCTCAAATTGACATGATATAAATTCCCCAAAACACCAGGAACCAACCGACCAGCCAGCCTTTCCTTCCAAGCCACCCTTTCGCCCACTTCCTCTGGTTGTTCAATTGTAGGGTAGCAACACATACTTTTCTCACGCTCACCCAATGCCGTTTATCAAAAGCGCCGCTTGATTTCTGTCTTTCCAGCTTCTCTTTGCCCCTATCACGAGGACATCTTCTCCTTCCCCTTCCCCTTCACATCCTGATCATCATCATCATCACTATCCTCGCTCGCCGCCCCAACGCTATACCTCGGGTCATTTCCCTCCCCACCCATCACGGTAGTCGGCGTTCTCATGTGCAAATCATCCAGCTCATTCTCGTCAAAATCGCCCGCTTCGAGATCAGCAGCCGACCTCTTATCCCTGAACCCTTCCCTCCCCCTTGCCTCACCAGGAGGGGAAATATTCTCCCCGCCGGCAACGCCCATGTACCCCCTCCTCTTCTTCCTCTCCCTCCACACCCACCACCCCCACCCCGCCGCGGCAAAGGCGACAATCACCAGGACGATCTCCCCCGATTTGCGATAGGCTTCCCACCTAGCCGTGTCGAGCTTTTCTTTTTCTGCTTGCTGCGCATCGGTGCCATTCCCAGCCACACCCCCGACAGTCGTCTCGGGGACTTTCTCCCCGTCAAGTCTCGAATCGGTAGGCTTCCCCCCGATAGACGAGATGTCAACCCCCATGAACCGATCCAGCATGTCCCTCGTGCGGCGGGGGTAGTCAAACGGCACCATGTGACTGCTGTTGTAAAACACCACATACGTCAGATTGCGGGCTTCCTGCCAGAAACCAGCCGCCTCTCCCTCAAACGTCCAGTCACGCCTGGGGGCCCAGGTTCCCGGTGTGATTTCGAAGCCCTTGCCACCGTTCCACTGGAGGTTGGAAATGAGCGCTTCCGTGCCGAGGTGGTTGCAGATGAGGTCTTCAGACCCGGAAAAGAGGATGATGGGGACCTCCTTGAGGAGATCGGGGAGGAGCTCCACCGAGGGCTTGGAGGAGGGTTTGAAGTTGGCTCCAACTTGGCCGTTGCATTCCACCCAGCCGGTGACCTTGTTTGCGTTGATATGCAGGGCCTGGGTGACATCGTTGCGGCGGAGGTAAGGGGTTACGGCGTCGAGGTCGGGGGGCCAGTTCATGCCGCAGGAGGGGTAGGTGTCGGTCAGCCGGACGTCGTACATGTTCACGCAGCGCTGTTCGCTGCCTTTGGATGTGGCGGTTAGTTGAAGGAGGTCCTGGAGGATCTTCTCGCAGTCGGTGTTGTCAACGAGGGCAGGACCGACGGCGAGTTGCTTGGAGCAGATGCGTTGTTGGACTTCGAGTTTGGAGGCGGCGTCGGAGCCCTTTTTGACGATGCCTTTCTCGTAGGCGAATTGGAGGTAGGCTTCGTACTGTTCGGGAGGAGAGATCCAGCCGTTGCCGATGAGGAGGCCGGCGAGGTTCCATTTGTAGGAGGACTCGCCGCCTTTTTTGTTGCGTTCGAGAATGGCCTTGGCGATGTAGGGGATGTATTGACCGGCGTAAGATTCTCCGGCGATGTAGATCTATTCAAGGAGTCAGAAGGCGAGTTTCTAGGTGGGGGGTGATGAGGGGCACAACTCACATCGTCGTGCTCATACTCGGGAAACAGTTTGAACCACTTCTCCAGAAAAGTGACAAACTGGTCGGCCATGTCGTCGAGCTCGCGCACAAAGGCATTGGTGTCGACATAGCTGAACCCCGTGCCGACAGGGTTGTCGACGAAAAGAACATTGGCGAACTCATTCCATGCCCCCTCGTTGTATACCAGCGTGTCCTTGTCTTTTAACCTGTAGGGGCCAATCTCCATCAAGGCACCGTCCTCGGAGCTGCAGCCCGGGCCGCCGTTCAGCCATATCACTGTTCGTTGCTTGTTCGCAATGTGTTTATTTTGGAAGTGCCAGAAAAACATGTTGCCATTGGAATCGGGTGTTATCTCGATATGCCTAACGCGCGCGCAAACATACGCTCCTGTTAGTTGAGGCCATCCCTGGTTTTGACCGAGAACTGGACTTCCTTACCCAGCATGCATCTTCACCAGGGGACCCGGCGGCGCCCCTGGGAGGGAATGAACAAAATAGTCACCGGCCGCCTTGACGTCGGCGACAGCTAAAGTTGCCATCCATGAGAGGGCGACGGCGGCCGCGGTGACGATGGATGGTAGGCGCATCCAGCCCGCCAAGGACCGTCCAACGGCCATGATTCCCCAGTCGCGAGGGTCCTGCAGACCGGCGCAACAAATACTGAAGAGAACCTGTGTCGCTGGCTACCTTGTAACAGCAAAGGCGGTCATCGGGGACCAAAGCAGCAGTCAGAAAACGTGGTATTTGTGGAAAGGGACGACGGGGGGTTGTCGAGATTCTTTTTCAATGGATGGGCAGATCTGTCCTAAGACAGGGACGGGATGTAGTGAGCTCGGGCGGGCTGACGACTGCAGCCGAGCTTGGCGTTACGATTATCTGCGGTACCTAGGCCGAACAAGGGAACTCGAGAAGAAACGTGGAAGCAATAGTTCCACAGGAATGCCACGGATAAAAGAAATGAGGAGTGTTGTTTCGTCAGAGCAGGCAGACAAATCAAAGTGGATAAAAAAGTTGTTCGAGATAGTAGGCAGTCAAGGTACGTGTTTCACTGCGCCGGGTCCGACAGGCCCAAGACCAACAAAGCTGTCCCTGTGCCACGTTCCCGGATTCGGGTCTGAATAACGTTGTTCGCAACTCTGATAACCCCAATGTCTGTACTACTCTTCGATATGACTTTGCACAACGGTGTCCAGTACCTGTGCCTCGATCCGCCCGTGGCTAGGCAGTGAGGAAGCGATGTTGTTGCGCGGTTTCGAACAGTGTCTTGGGGAGCGCAGGGACATTGGAATTGCAGCGGCGCTGGGGCTGCAGGGACAGGTCATAGAGCGCCGGTGGCTTCGGAAGACCTTTTGTGGGGCGCGCCGATCTACCGGCTCCGTTCTTGGCATCGGGCGCCCACGAGCTAAAAATTATCGATGCCGTTTCGATGGTGGTGAGACGTCTGTGTGTAATTACACATTACCGATTTCTCAGTCCATATACTTCACCTCACTCTTTCCTGATCCAGCATCTGGTTTTGTCTTTATATCTCTGCTTTATAGTTCAGACATAATGACTTTCAAAACGTACATCGTTGAGCACCTGGATGAGGAGCTCGGACCCTGGTCAGAACTTGAGTATATCACCATTGCGCGCGAGTCGCAAGAGACTGGGTCCAAGTTCTTCCTTTCGTCTCTCCACCCACAGTTCAAAGTCCCTGAGGCCTTGGCCGCCATCCCTTCATTCACAGCGGAGAGACGGGGCGTAGAGGAGTTGTATGCGGACAAGAAGTCTAGAGTATGCCTCCTTGACCCTCAGGGAAAGAGCGATCTTGCCCCTGAAGATGCGGACAACTTTGATGTCTTCTTGTTCGGGGGAATTTTGGGTACGTCAAGAGCCAATATGAAGTTCAGAATTTTTACTAATGAAATCATAGGCGATGACCCCCCGAGAGGTATACATAAGTTAAATTCTGAACCGGCAGATGACCTGGTCTAACTCAGCCACAGACAGGACCTCCGAGTTGCGTGCCAAGGGATTCGAGGGCCGTCGTCTTGGACCCGTTCAAATGACTACTGACACCGCAGTCCGTGTAACTCGTTTGGTGGTTGAGGGCAAAAGTATGAAACACATATTCCGACGCGTTGCTCTTCACTAACGCTTTCTCAGCCCCATTGAAGGACATCCCCTATGTTGACTTCCCAGAGCTCAAGTTCAACGAGTACGAGAGTACAGAGATGCCGTTTCGTTACGTCAAGACCAAGGATGGAAATCCCATCATGCCCGAGGTGAGTGGTTGTTTGAAGGTTCAATATCTGAAACCTATGCTTACCATTGATAGGGCATGGTCGAGTTGATCAAGAAGGATGCCGACAAGGGCATTGATGATATGCTCTAGTGGATGATATGAATTGAAAATAATAAAGCGATATGACCACCAAGCCTTTCTTTCGTGTACATGACATGAAGGCCGTTTGATATCTCATTACTTCTGTGGTGACCCCACATGCTGGATGCGGGGTGCAGCTCCTATCTTCAAGTTATCCAGCCCCGCCGAATCCATGGCAACTCAACAACGGCCAACAGGTAAGGCTCGGAGCACACGTCGAGACTCATACAAAGCCACCAACCATGTCGAAACTACCACCGCCCATCAAAATTAACCCACCGTTGATCAACTCGGCCAACCCCTGGGCATCCAACTATAAGGACCTGGAGAAGCTGTATCTCTGTCCTTCCACAGGCGCAGTCACAACTCGAACCGCTACTCTTCTCTGTTTCAAGCACGACGATGCCATCCATCGATATACCTTCTTTAACCCATCCACCCACCAAACATCAGAGACCACCAACCCAACGCACCAACAAGCTAGCCAAAGCCCATCTCAAACAGCCAGCCTCAACACCCTGGGTTACAGCCCTTACCCTCTTATCGATTACCTCAAATGGATAAGGAAACTCACAGATACCTACCCAAAGCCTCACCCTGCGAAGCCCTTTATCATCTCCGTTACAGGAGACGTAGCTGAGATGATAGATGCCTACAGCATCATCGCCGGCTATCTCCCAGATCTCGTCTCCGTCGGTCAGGTGTACATGGAGATCAACCTCTCCTGCCCTAACATTCCAAACAATCCGCCCCCTGCATACTCCAAGGCAGCACTAGTGAATTATTTGAGATATATAAACCTTGCTATACGCAGTGATAACAACAAAGACCTACCAAGACTGCCCTTCGGAATCAAAACACCTCCCTATACCCACTTCTCCGAATACACCGAGCTCATCTCCGCCCTCGAAGAGGCCGGGGACCAGCTCTCCTTCATATCATGCACCAACACCCTCGGGTCGTGTCTCGTTCTCTCCCCTGATAGCAGCCCCGTTCTACCGGGCAACGGGATAGGAGGGATGGCCGGGGCGGCGCTTCACCCCCTGGCGCTGGGGAACGTGGCGACGATCAGGAGGATGCTGGACGAGAGCGAGGGCTTGAGGCATGTCATTATTATTGGGATTGGGGGTGTAGAGGATGAGAAAGGGTACAGGAGGATGAGGGCTGCTGGGGCGGGGGTGGTGGGGGTTGGTACTGCGTTGGGGTGGAAGGGGGTGGAGGTTTTCAGGGGGATTGAGGAAGGGCTGAAGGGGGAGTGGTGATGTTGTTCAGGAGGAGAGAATCTGAAAGAGGAATTGGAAGATTTTGAACCGGCATTTTGCAAGCGGTGGTGTCTGGTGTGTATAATTCGAGTTTGGTTTTGAGCTGCTGGGTTCTTTGTTGTTGAGTAGAAGTCGAATAATCATGAAATGAAGCACACGGTATAGGGGTAACTCTGATATATTTCTAGATAAACATGTGGTTTGTAAAGCCAGATCACAGCTTCCTTGAGGCAAGACGATCTTTGTAGATAAGGTTCTATGACCGGCGGTTGTGGTGTTTGTTGCATCCCTTGGTGAAACTTCGGCTATCTATGGCCTGGAAGCTGACTCTGCCACAAATCAAGACTCTGGTACAGCTGTCTGTTAATGTGGACTCTACCTATTTTGACATGAATATTTCGGCCCTTATCATCACATGTCTTCAGGTGAACGTGGGATGATGATGGTTATACGTGGCATGACAAATTCTTGAACTTAGGTGTTTGGCCCCCTCCTGTATGGCCCAGTCCAGACCTGGGTTGCATAATGTCGCGATATCTCGGGCCGAGACGTTGGCCCCCATGAGATGACAACCTGGTACCGAACAGCGCCGAGATTTTCCAGCAGTCAGAATGCTTGGAAGCCATAGAATACAGCGGTATTCGCCACGAGGGATCTAAATCCATGCTCTGCAGACTAGTAGGTTGGATTACTTATCCGCTAGATAGCACAAGTGAAGCTACCAACATGTCACGCTGACACGCTGAGCGTTGAGCCCTCGGAGAATTACAGGTATCCGAAGATGTGCACTTCACGGACCGCCTAGATGCAAGGCAATCTCTGGGAGAGAAACCGGGTAGATCTCAACGGCGTATCTTCCTATTAAAGCGATGGAAACTTCTACCCAGCTTGGCTTCCCACAGCTGGCAAGGTTGAAGCATTCATTTTAGCAACATCCCACACTGTATTTGCCTTTGACGGGAGTTTGGTTCTATTCAGCCTGAAGTCGGGAAGGGCGATCCTAGGATGAAACGGGAGCAGGGCGACGTCGTGAGGTGACCGTTTCAGGCAGGAGAATCCATCTTCCATAACGCTGATGACCTCAACTTATAGATGAATGGTAAGCTGTGCTGAGGGCTGAGGGAGTGGATGGAAGTAAGCATTCCGGAATGAGATGGCGAGATAGCAGTAGGTGATTTACGGAAAATTAGAGGCTACCCGCCGATGTATCAGGTATGGTTCATAGTGTTGCTTGCTCCCAGGTTGTTGGGTGTCAGAGAATGGTGCTGGTTGAATCAAGGTTGGAGGAATGGACGCAAGACCCCTAGTGGGTGTAGGAATCCCTAAGAAAGGGCCCTTTTAGCGGGTTTTCCCCCAGCTTTTAGCGCATCGAGGCCCATCAGATCTGCACGAACAGGAGCATGGGCTCAAATCCGAGCACTCTCATTGGCGGACTTTTAAAGCGAAATTCTCCAGTGCTGGAGAAACTGTGGGGTTTCTCGCACTCGCTCGTCTCCCACCAGCGACCTGTCTTGGATACACCTCTTACCACCTAATCACCACTCACCCTGCTCCAGCTCCCAATTGAATGGACAAGGTCGTCACAGGATTCAACCGTTCGGCCTGTGCCGACCCTAACGCAACACCGGATGAATTGGCCTTAACGGACCGTCTTCGCGTAATATCCCAGACACTTGTTCGGTTGATTCCCCGCCTACCATCTTCCCTACCGGCCCTTCAGTGAGAAGCATCGACAATCCAGCTGGTGCCCCGTGGCATATTCGTTCCAAGCGGTATGGGACACGGCCATGGATAATTTGTATCGATCGCGGACGGCATTTGTCACGGCAAGTCCAAGGCCACAATAGATCCGGGCACGTCTGTTTTGTGTGTGCAAGTCTCTCACCAATGCAATCGAGTGATGCGGACAAGAAATACGAATGTTAATAGCCAGTTATGATAACAGTTACCTAGACTCCACTATTTTAAGCCAGTCCCACGCTGTTACCGTCCCCTTGGCCGGCAGCTAGCAGCACCAATACCTGCGATCGTAGAGACCAGCGTGTGGGAGTTGACCCAGCTTGCCCGCTCGTCTGGTACAAGTCAGCCGTCAGAGCTCCATCCGTCTGATGACGGTAAAACAAACGTCGGCGAAATATTTCGACTGGCTTGGCGTTACCAAGACTCAATATACGCTATCTACCTTCCAGAAACCCCAGTGCCAGACGCCTTGCAAACCCCCTCTGTCTCTTGTTGATCCCAAGGTCTCAGCTCCCAGAGAAATTACGCGGCAGATATCCAGGTGCTGATATACCCGTACATGTCGCCGGGTCTTTTCATTGAGTGCCCTAGCCCGCTCCGTTTCGTGCCTCATTTTTACCCGCCGTCACCACCGGCTGTATTGTGAGGCTCTGGCGCCAGAACGACTCGCGACTTGGCTCAAACTGGAACATTACGTCTTCCCCAATCTTTGCTGGAACGCTCCCGACAGGCCAGCACGACGTCTATCGCCTTTCCAAGGCATCTTCGAAGGCCAACTTTCAACAGACCAAACATCAACCCTCGACAAAAGGCAAACGAATCCAGCCAGCTCCTCAACAGGCCGAGCAATCAGCGTCCAGCTTGTCGTACCAGACGAGGTTTGCGCAGATCAAAAAACAACTGCCTCAACCCGGGAGCCAAGGCCATGCGCAGTAGGCTTCTCCTAAAAGACGCTGCTGTTTCGTAGCTGGAGCTCGGACTGGAATCGTGGACATAAAGTAACTAGTTGAGATCCCAGAAGGAGAGGTGAAGGGCACCGACACAGGCCCATGATTATCGAATCGCTCTTCTGATCACACCCGCTCGACGAGTCTGAAAGCAGAAACAGTGAAGATGGCTGCTGTTCAACCACTAGAACCGCTGCCCGCACCAGGGCAGCCCCAAAGTTTCGGACGAAGTGCCATAGCTATGGATATCGATATCGAGACTCGACCACCACGTGCATCACATGAGATGACAATTCGAGGTGGTTTACAACAAGGAGATGCTAGGATAGTTGTGATCATTTATGGCCCTGGCCAGGAGCAGATAGTGGCGGTATTTGCTGAGGTTCTCGGGAAGCCCTACCGACTGAAAGGGGGAATTCGAGACGTCACCAGGGATGACCAGGATTGGGTGATTGGGGTTTCGGCAGAAAGCGCAAAGGCTGAGATAGCCTCGCGAAACAAAGGGCTGGTTGTGATCATCAACGCACATTGTACAACGCTAGGTATGCCCCCTGATGTCTATCTGTCAGCTCAGACCGACTACGAGTGGCTCTACACCGAAGCTCCATTCTTCCGGAGAGATTTAGCACGCTTCGTTTCACATACTCTGGGACAGCTAAGCCACCACGAGACCTTGATGGCAAAACCAAGGACATACTTCATTTCGACAACATTCCCAGACGTCCATGCTGCGCTCCCAAACATCGACATCCTAACTGTTGGCTCGGACGCCGTTGAGATTCGGGTTGACCTCCTGAAAGAGCCTCTTGGCAATGGTCAGTTCTCGGAAATACCAAGCTTGAGCTATGTTGGCGAACAGCTCATGCTCCTCCGCCAGAGAACCGAACTGCCAATTATATTCACGACGAGGTGTACGAAAGAGAATGGCCGATTTCCGATGGACAATCCAGACTTGTTCTATGAATACCTTTACCGAGCAATTCAGTGGGGCGTTGAGTACATCGATGTTGAGCTTTGGCTCCCAGAAACCATTCGACGAAGGCTGTACGAACAGCGTGGCAGCAGTCGTATCATGTCCGCCTTCCACGACTTCTCGGGTACTTTCAAGTGGCCTTCACAAAGAGCCGAGTCGATATTCCTTCAGTCTCGACGGTACGCCGACATTGTGAAAATGATTGCCATCATCAATGGCCACAACGAAAACTTTGAGTTGGAATACTTCCGGTCAAAGATCAAGGCCGAATATCCGGATTCACCACCACTGTCCGCTGTCAACATGGGGGAAACTGGACAGTTTTCTCGGACATTGAACAAGGTCTTTACCCCTATCACCCATCCTTTGCTCCCCATCATTGCAGCTCCGGGACAGATGGGTGCAGCTGAGATCAACCAGGCACTGGCGCTAGTTGGACAACTACCAAAGAAGAACATCTATGGCATCACTAGCTCGAGCATGCGGAGTGCCATCCCACAGGCACCATTCTATGAGAAATGCTTCAACGAGCTCGGTCTACCACATCACTTTGCTGTCGTGGAGCGACAGCCCAAAGGGCTCGCCTCTATTGAGACATGGTGTAATCAAAGAAACTTCGGCGGTGCTTACCTGAACCCAGCCGTGTCACTCGCCAATCTGGCGACGAGCACAGGCTTCTTTGCATCGCTCAACAATGGCAGCGGACCGGTCCTCAGCGAAGCCGCTCGGCTGATCGGAATGGTAGACACCATCGTCGTTCGGCCAGCTACATCATCTAGTTCAGCATCAACACCATCGAGCCCGCCACGGCAGCCAAACGGAGACCCCCTGGGTACTATTAGCTCAGCACAGTCTGGTTTGCCACCAAACACTTCTCTCGTCTTTGACAACGCTTCCTGGAAAGGTATACTCAGCACCTTAACCCGTGATCTTGCTCCATCGGCCTACTTTGGCTGCGCAGCTGTAGTACTTGCCTCCTCGGCCGATGACGCAGCCAGTGCTTTATTCGCTCTCAAGGCCCTGAAAGTCTGCAAAGTCTACACCGTTGGCTTCAAAACACCTCCCGCATTTGCTAAAGACCTCCTCATCGAACCGTTCAACAGCCTAGAAAGCATACAGCGAGCCCGCACGGTCAATTCGAACGGCACCGAATCCATACGAGCGGGGGCAGGGGCACCATTTGTGGTGGTGAGTGCTCTGGGTCCGGAAAAGAGTAATCTGGTTGGGATGCTGGTTCGTTTGTTCGGGTCACCGCCTCGAGGAGGGGCAGGTGCGGGAAGGGAAAACTCGAGAAGAGTGTTTTTGGACCTGGCGGACGGCTCGGGGCAGGTTGGGCTGCGGAAGGGAGATCCGGGTTTGATTGCTGAGCGATGTGGGTTTGCAGCCTATGGGGCGGCGGATGTGACGGCTTTTACGACGGTTGAGACACTGAGGCTGCTGGTTGGACAGAATGTGCCCTATAGCTTTGTGAGGTTGGCTAGCGGGAGGCAATTCTTTTGACGGGGGTAAGTTGGATCAGCAGAATAAGCACAGGAGGATATTGAGGATTTATTGTGTTGGATATTTAGGGAAATGGCAAGTAATCTCTAGCAACATGCTCTGCTACACAAAAGCTGGACTGACGAGGCATTGCGATAGGGACGGTCTGGATTACACAGCGCTGGTACTGCTTGGCTACCCACCCGATTACGAGCTTCAGTACATGGGCTGAGTTGGTCTCATATGATATGGTACACGCCAAGGGATACCACGAGAAACCACAACGGCGGAACACAAGTCCGAATCAAGCATCAACGACCGAGCCAACTTGACAACCACTCCAGCAGAAAGAGGAGAGGCATGAGCCAAGCCTCGCTCGGCTAGGAATTGATGGATGAGTGTACACCTAGAATATGGGGCAAACATGTTGCATATTTGTGCGGAGTGGTGGATATCGGGCGTGTATGGTTGTTTGTTCTGACTTTGGGAAGCATGGAAACAGGATGGATGTGTACGCGTGCGAGTTATGGCGTGCGGTTGGAATCGGAATTCATCACACAGCTGCTGTACATATGGTCGCGAGCGGAACACGAGATGCATGTATTGAAGTAACAGGCAAGCGGTCTATCGGAAGCTTGTCCCGATGATGTTACTTCACGGCAGATACTGTTTGGGATATTGAGCAGCAGATGGAAGCGAAATTTGAAGATATAGCTACGACTGCCGTCTATCTATCCAGAAAGCTGAGCGTGCTCTCTGTCTTTGTCTCACGGGATAGGGCGTTCAAGAACGGGCCGAAAGCTTTCCTGACCGCCTGCATATTTACCCCATCATGGAGCGCAGAACACAAAATACTAACGCGGAAAACATCATGGACAGTTTTGTGATGGCAGGCAGGGTCACTACACCAAAACCCACAGCCATTGCTATCAGAAGCTACAAGTAGGCCAGATTGCTCCTTGGCCCACATCAGTAGTATGCATGTATGCGCAGGTATGGTGTGCCGTGACAAGTTCCAGCATAATTAGCAAGGCAACGGGAAGCTGGGACAGTGACTTGGCTTGGAAGTCCAAGCCTCCACCAACTGTTTACTTACCAGGTTCACATGTCCTGGGCCATGATTTGCGAGTTTGAGGGCAGTATAGACGCAACATGTCAAGTAAAGCAGAAGGTACTTCTAAGCACCCGGTCAGGCAACCAGCCCATGGTCTTTATTTGAGAGAGTAATTAATCTAGATTCGGGTTGGAGCCGAATGAGAGAAAGAGAGACCGTCCGGCCCACTGTTTAAAGTGTTGTCAAGGTTTGTTGTTGGATCCGTCCGTCGAGACCGCCTTCAGGTGCTGCCTGTCGGTTGTCTTGACATTGTACAGGTCCGAGTGAGTGACAGGTGAGGCATACATAGGACCTGTTGTCAGATTGGTAAAGAGGATGAAGAAGCCTTTATGCTGGGATTGGGAGAATATGATCCAGACAATTCAAGACGCAAAGTAAAAGGTCTTGGCTGAATCCAGGTTTTGAAGTACGAGATATGTGCCCGCCACTAGCCACATGTACTGTAATACTGCTGTTTTGAGCAAAAGAGCCTGCATGTTTGCCACCGGTTATCAACGCGGATTCAATGACAACACGGTTTGTTGTTGTAAACATCTCTTCACATTTGCCCGCCGGGGAAGGGGCGCGGAGGGGCGCAAGAATTACTTTGTATAAATCTCAGATCTAGAATCCTAGGGTGAAAGACAAACAAGCTTCGGGTCACCCACCCCCGCCGAATCGGATCTCGAAACCTCTCCACCTTGGCATACCGGCTGCTAACCCCTGATTTCTAATTCTCCTACTAACCTGATGGCGTCGCCTCTTCCGCTGTCCAAGTCCACCGCATGAACCAAGCAGTGGTATCGTTTTGCGGGGAGGTGCAGTAGCTCACATGCAAACCAAGGCGGAGATCGTCTTACAACAGTGTCTAGGCGATTGTGGAGATTAATAGTGAGTGAGATGTGCTGTAGTAGGTGTGGTGTAATGAAAGCTGATGCTGTTCTTGCGAGCCCACCTTTCATCTGGTATGAGGCATGTGCAAGGAAAGGTTATATTTGGATCTCTCTTGGTTACCTCACAAGATGAGCATTGAAATATGAGACTCTGGCCATGCATGGACGAACTGGAGATATAGTTTGCCTGGAGCTCATCGACCGAAGAAACGACAGTTGCTCTCGAACCAAACTATGTTACAGGGTCTGGAATTACCGCCTCTTATCAGACGGTTTTTACAAAAGCTTGATATGTGTACATCAAGCTTGAAACGCTGTAAATTGGAGTTAGAGAGTAAGGATGAGCCTGGATCTTGTGAGTTATCAAGCAGTCAAAGCCGGAAAGCTCCCCGAAGATCCGGGCTTGTAAGGCTGCTGACCTGAGGGCGAGCAGACAACGGACCGATAGGTGCCGCGGGACGACGAAGATGAGAGAGTATGTCAAGCACAAACCTGGAAGATTAAGCGGGAAGTGCGCCCGCTTGTCTGACCTTAGCGCTCGGCACCAGCATCTCCGTCTGCATGATACACCCGGTATATGGAAGGCTGCGGTCAGCGAACTACCGGAGCTGCGCGGTCTAGGCTAGCCAGCAACAAGAAGACATAAAGAGCTGTTCCTTGAGCATATACAAATGACCGACTACAAGAGCAGGGAGCGACTTGATCTTGATGATGCGTGCTTGCCGGGACCCCCTTCCTGTAATGGTTGGTTAAAAATCTATGGTGTAAACCGATAACAGAGCTCAGGAAAGGGCTGCGCGTCGAGGCCCTGTCATGGTATGCCGACTTTTTGCTTAATAGCCTCGGCTCCGGATTTCCGGGAGTTGAGAATATGATGCTGATGTCCGATTCCATCTCCAGTCATACAACAGCCACGACAAGATGCAACATGGCCGGTGTATGACTGCTTGACGACAGCTACAACCGGTCACTGGAGCAGAGATATTTGAGGGTTCCATAAAGAGCACTACACCATAGTATGAAGCTCAGAGCTTTGTTACCGCTGACGAAGCAAATGATGATGCGGTGAAGAGCTGATGGTCTCTGTTAGAGGTGGAAGACACGGGGGGGAAGAGGCGAGAGGGTTGAGTTGAATTCGGGAGACGATCGTCCGTAGACTGCCAAGGATCGCCGACCGTTAGGGACCAGAGCCCGATCCTGCAAGGGGGGCTGGAGTTGGTGAAGTTTGCGGGGTGCAGGGGGTCCCGGGTTTAATTGCTTAAGCGAACGGCACCTTCAACGCTCTTCAGTTTCTGAGAACAGCAGCTTCGGCCGCATCGTGATCCCGAAGTTGTATGAAGACTGTTTGAGACCACCACGACAGGAAGAGTCGTAATACAAAGACGGGAGGGCAGCGTGTCTTGGCGTATTCGACCTCGGGTGCCTTGCTCGGGAGGTGCAGCGACCCGGAACGCAGTCTCGATATTGACGACGGCTTGGAAGTAGCTGGCTGATATGGTTGGTATAGAAAGCCCAGCCGGGCAAGATCAACAGTCGCTGTAGATTTGCGAGCTGTAATTGGCGCGGCAAACAGCAGATATTGCAACCCCCAAGCTATCGCGGGGTTCAGGGCACGCCTGTATGCCGTCGAGTCGATTAGTGAATCTGCATTCTCATTGTGACGCACAGCTTCAGCCCGAAGATCTTGACGAGAATATGAAATAAGGCATCGGTATATGAACAAAAAGCGGCTCAACAAGCCCAGCGAGCAGTCACCTTGCGTCACATCGTGCTTGTGACCTGCCCCCCCCTCAGAAGCAATTGCCGTATATCAGAACTTAAGTCGAGATGGTATAGAGCTAAGGAAGCATTGAATACTCCCCTCATATATCAAGTTCCAGTCAATGGACGTCAGTTCCTGAATCAGTGCTGGAGTTTGACTTTGTGGTACCGAAGACGACAGCGAAGGACCTCTTGGCTGGTCTGACCGCTCGGTTGGGAGGGAAATTGAGAAGAAGAGAATCGGTGATGTTGGGGCCATGTTTGACGTCAGTAGACGGTTTCCATCAGGAGCCAAAATATCATTAGTGTACAAGGAAGATAGGTAGTAGAGAAAAAGGTCGTCGGGTGTGCCGAAGTGATGACAGTGACCTTGGTGTGGAAAGCAACGGCTTGAGGATGGCGGGCCCTGAAGCCGTTCGGTTGCGGAGGTGGCACTGTGGGACCACCGTTACCTACAGGGATCAAGGTTAAAATTCATCCCTTTTCAATCCGTTCAACTCCATTGAACCACCAAACTTCTGGACAGGACGGGATGGAATATGGGATGAACGGGATAACGACGAGCTGTAACTGGGAATTCAGTCTGCTTTTGGCAATTGCCAGAGGAAAGCGGAAGTCTTACTCACATTGGTCGCATTCGTGCAATTCCCGAAAAATACTCCTTTCTGTAAGGTGTATCGTCTCCACCATCTTCCCGGAGCTCTTTCCCACTTCTCCAACCCCACTCATCCTTCATCTCACCGGCATCGTCCCCTCCCCGCACCGCATCGTGCCTTGTCGAGTGGTTAACAGGATTGAGTTGCAGGCACATGCCCATCCTGACCTGACCCCTCCCTGGTGGTTGGAGCTGCTACCTTCTCTTGTGGGAATTGAGCATCATGGTTTCCTTGACTCTGATGTCTCGACATCACTCTCGGTCACACTCATCTTTATGACAACTCATTGCTCAGTAACTCACAAGGAATCCCATTCTTCTTCTCTTAAACGGGCACCGTCGGCTCTATCTCTTGGTTTCTGATGCCAGTAGACAACGGCCCAGTCATATAGACATTGTCTTCACCTTCAGCAATAGGGCCGGGATCAAGGTCTGGATAGGGAGGGTCAGTGTGAGTTATCCGTTTACTCACTGACGATCCAACAACACCATCTCATATCCGTCACTCATACCCTCCTGCCTGCACTACCCGCATGTCCCCTACTTAGCTTCCCCCGTTTCCCACCGGGGGTGCTCCCCAGACTAAACCTTCCATCCGGGGTAGTCGCCCCATATCCTGTCTGACAAGCCAGCCCCTGGCCAATTACTCGTTCCATACTTGACCCTCCCTCTCTACCAAACTCCCCGATCCCCAGTTTATTGTGCTGTGCTACGCTGTCTGCGGGGGCGGCTCACTTTGATGCACCCCAGGATTCGACTAACGAACTCCCCAACCAGTCCGGCCATACGGCAACCAGCTGCTACTTGTCCAGCCGCCCTTTCTTAACATCAAGCTTCCTAAGACGACACTTGAGCATCTGAGGCGTGCCATCAAGAAAGCCAATTCGATGTGCTCACGGTAGCTACCGGCGAACAATCTTGCTGTCAAATCGCTTGATATTTCTTCTCGGTACAATCCTCAAACACATACCCATCCAGGAGAAGACATGCTGAGAAGGGGAACCTGGAGGCGATACTCAGGAAATCAGTCGATCTCGCTCTCCACAGACTGACATAAATGATGGCCCAAGCCTATGACCCTGGGGCGGTTGCTGCGCTGCCTCGAATGCATGCTCCAGCCATGTCACGGCCACAGGTCAGCATCGAACGACTGCCTACACGACGTATGAGTAACGAGCCACGAGAGTCAATGAACTGCAAATCGTGTCGAAAACGCAAGGTATGCAAGGAAACATATCACAGTTCCAGTAACCCAAAGCTCGGAAATTGATGAAGGATCAATGAACACCAGATCAAATGCAACCGTCTACGACCTGCTTGCGAGGCCTGTCAGGTCTTTCAGTGCCCTTGCGTCTACGGTAGGTCGGCCAAATCTTTTGCTCTGCTGGAATGTGATGGCAAGTCACTTACCAATCATTACAGATGCCGTCCCAAAGAAAAGGGGTCCCAAAACAGATGTTTTGGAAGCCTTGCTGAAACGAGTTGATGGACTTGAGGCTCGATTAAAGGAGAAGAAAACAGACACTGAAGCGTCGGCCTCAGAAAACCCGCCTACAAACGTGTTTGAGGAGTCGGTGTCTCCAGCAGCAACATCGGGCATAAAGGCAGATGACAAGGCAGAACAACAAGCAGGACCAAGCGAGGTTAGCCGAGAAAGTGAAGAGTCGGCCATTTTCTCACCCATAGACTTAAGGTATGCTGCCCTTGGACACTCCGGCGCTCGTAATAAGCGGCAGAAATCTGACAGTCTGGTGTTGGACCAGCCCACCATCTCCAGAAGTTCAGCCGGATGCGCTTCTCGATACCTACTTCAGTCGCTTTCACGACAAGCCATTTCACATCTTGGACGAATCTACTTTGAGGCAGCGGCGACAACTCAACCAAGCTCCCGACTATCTAATACATGCCATTTTTGCAGTTGCCGCCAGGTGAGCATCATGAGTACAGCCTCTGTTCCCGCTGGCAATCTCGGCTGACCCTGATCAAGGTACACTCCTCATCCAAGTGGCTATCAGTCGGCCGTAAAACTCAGCGAAGACTATGCCACTCGATCGAGGCTGGAAGTTGATACCGACGAACCTTCAGTCGACGCCCTACAAGCGCTCGTGCTGCTGGTCACCGCATTTACTGCCGCTGGCAAAGGGAAAAGGGCATACATGCTGTTAAGTATGTACCGGTGCTGCAGGAGTTTCTGTAAGATTGGGGGCTAATTAGCTACTAGCAAGTGCGGTTGGGATGGCCATGGCACTCGAACTACACAGAGAGATGGACGTCAGCGCGAGAGTCACGCCAACCGAACGAGAGACACGACGAAGGCTGTTTTGGAGTTGCTATTTTCTCGACAGATTCATGGCCTGCGGGTCCAAACGCCCCTCTTTAATCGCAGACAGAGCCATTATTCTAAGGCTCCCATCATGGTCACCCATTCCCGGATCATTACCAGCCGATGGGGAATATTTTCAGAGCTACACGAATTTGCAGTATCTACAAGGTACAGGAAAGAAGTCACAAGGAAGCAGTGGCATGCTCATCGACATTTGTCGCATTTTGGGAACAACAAATCAGTACCTGGCAGCTGGTGGCGTTAAAGGAGATTCACATTTTCCATGGCACTCTCTATCCAATCTCTCAAAAATCCGGCAAGACTTGGATGTCTGGGCGTCAGGGACAGAGGATGTCTTTTCGAGCCTAGACTCACTTTTTGGCCAACCTGACTCTACCGTGCTTGTGTTGAGCAAGCTTGTTTACCATCTCATTCACTGCCTTATATATCGACCATTTCTGCCAATTGATCTATCGGAGCTCGCCGGGACAGGGCAACATCAGTCATGGCAGATAGAAGCGACCAATATGTGTTTTCTGCATGCCAACGCCATTGCAGAGCTTGTGGAGGTCGGGAAGCGGACGGTATCAATCGAGTGGCCTGCATTTGTAGGATTTTGCATCTCGACGGCAGGGACGGTCCACATCCACGGTGCCCACTACAGCAGGGTAGGAAACACGGGCGAGATGAATGTGTTTAGTTCATCGGCAGAATTCCTCTCGCGAGAGATGCAGCAGCTAAGCGAACTGCGATACGCTTGGGCAAGTGTTCAGCATCAACGGGAGACACTCCAAGGGATGTACAATGCCCACTCAGCACTTGTCAAAAGCCACGCCAGCAACGCCATGCGGCAATCACCGGTATTTCATCTCGAGGACTTTTTCGATCGTTACTCAAGTGCCGCAGGGCCTGGAGGCCAGACTTTTAGCTTTGATGCCGCCAACTTGAACCTTTCGGATGTGGTTGTTGACTTCACCGCCGATACATACACGGGCCAAGATCTTTACGCACCACGCCTCACTACTGGCGATCCAGGGCCATCTCGGCCAAACCTCAAAAGGAAGAATACAGCCCCTTCAGGTAGAAAAAGGCCAGATCTTCGCAATCTGTTATCTCTAAACAGCAGTTTAAAGATTTCAACGACGCCAGGACTATCAACGCCCTTGGGTGCGCATCGCCACTCGTTCTCGGCAGCATCCATGTCCTCGCAGCAATCGCCGAATATTCTACACACGCCGCATTCACTGAACAGCGGATTTCACGGCCTGCACGAACAAAGCTCGCCTCACGGAATGGGCGGGTTTTCTCTGGGAGGAGGTCATGCCGGTGAACTTCCCGCAGGGCTGAGCAGCATGTCCAGCGGCCTGTTCAGTCCGTCATTCAACTTTTCAGGGTATCGAAACACCCCGACACCGGGCACAGGTGGTTCGCATCAAGGCTTTGATCCCATGTTTGGTGAGCTCCCAACCAACGCATTCTCAACGCCCACACCGTGGCACCACGGCGAAGAGTCAGGCAACGGAAAGGGGGCCATGGTGACAAGCCCGACTGGGATTACGCCAAGTGAAAGTGTAGGGACGGCAGGCACGGCAGGTGATGAAAAAGACCCCTTTCTCAGCCTTCTCGAACAACTGGCCGAGAACGAGTCTGTTATGGGTACGGGTAACGAGCTGGACTTTTTCCTGGCAGGGGCGCCGAATACTGGCTAGATGTTCGGAGTTGATGCCGTTTCATGTTGAGCGTTGTTGTAATTATCGGGAAAGATACCCATATCTGTACAAAGGGAGCTTGGGCAGCGGCGAAATAGGCGGCTTTCTGGAGTTTGAGTCCAGGGATGGGTTTGGCTGATGTTTTATCTGTAAGGTCATGGCACGGTTGGGGTTCTTTATTGTTGGTGTTTGGATGGGTGGAATCTTTCTGGAAAAGGGAGCGGCAGGAGTGTCATATGTCTCCCATCGTGTCTGTACTGTACAAAATCTATTTCGAAGACATGGCCCGCATTGAGTCTACTCAACACAGAAACAATGCTCACGTAATCACAAGTCATGACAAGCACTTTCCTGTCCCCTGAAGAAACACCAATGGATCCACAGGAGACGTCATCGCTGGCGGCGGCGAAGCGGAGGAGCACTTCTCCTCACCGGTGGTGGGCAAGGTGGAAAGGTTGCCATCACTATTTCCTCTCAGCCAGGAGGAATGCATTAACTCGAACGATATGGGAGGTCTTTGGGCAATCACCACTTTCAAGGCAACCAAGCAGCACTTTTTGTTAGATCGGCAGGCTAGATAGATTTTCAAGAGCTGCTCTTCAGGCACCGGTGGTTAGAAAAAGAACCAATTGGCGAGAGGGAGGAAGCGAATTTTTGTGTATTTGCCCAACCTGTCACCGAATTTTTTTGCATACGGGACTTTTCGCGAAAAGTGTAATTCTTGTGTTACTGGAAAGGACCCTTATCACGGTGGTTCAAAGGATCTAATTGCCCCTCCAATTGTGTTAAGAAAGCAAAGCGATTGACGATACCGTGGTGGTGGACTGGTTCAAAATGTCTCGGCAACGAATGTGGGGTTGGAGGGGTGGAGGGTCAATGTGTCACAGGGCTCTGCCAAGGCACCAACAAATCAACTCTTGAAGCCAGGCGGCCGGTCGGTTGGGGGGGCTTTGCCAGCTGAGAAAGTGAGAGAGCGATCGAGAGTATTGAGCGGTGATTGGTCCACGTGCTTTTGCCAGGTTTGGGGTTTTTGGTGGGCTATGTCATCGCCCAGTTGAATGACACCCGACATTTTCCTCGGGCTTGCGAGTGGCAGGAAGAGAGAAGAAAAGCCACTGACCCTCCTTGAGAGGAATTGAACGAGACATCTTATAGGATTGGGATTGCATGATGCAAGTTCATCACCTAGCTGAACGAGTTGTTCCTCTGAAGGAGGGGTTTGGAATAAAATTCACTCTCCGCTTTTTGCGGGAAAGAGAAGTTGGCAAAGAGGTTTATCATATCACGCAATGAGGTGGCTACGGCTGGGTTAAGCGAGGAAGTAGCGTGTTAGCCTCATGAGAAATGGATTAAGATTTGGCGAATGTCTGGGGGGTTTTTCAAGCAGGTGAAATCCTTCCACCGAGAAAAAAAAAGCTGGGGCAGAGTGGGCAGAGTGGGCAGTGCTCGCATAACGGCACTAATTGTATGAGTTGGTAGAGGAGACAGCAAGCGGTGAGTAGTGGAGTTGGAAAGTGAAAACTGGGCACTCATAACAATGGGGCTTTGCTACAGATACTTATTACACTTTCATGAGGGGAAGATCGGGGTCCATTCGCGTGCACAGGAAAGGAAAAAAAATATCGACAATCATCATTATTTGTATGATATAAGCAGGGTTTTTTTTTCTCTCTCATCTCGTCCCGTCTTTCTTGTAAGTCATCTCCGCTCTCTCATTCCGCCTCCACACTTTTGCTTTCTTCTTGCTTCTGCTCGAGTCTTTTTTGGCACACAGGTCACAATCACATCACAGCCCTTGGTTTGGAATTCCTCGTGGCTGATGCCTTTTTCTTCTTTTGCGAGTTCTCTCATACCGAAGCTCTTTTCTGACATTTTGTCCCTAGGCTTGATGTCACTGGCCCCGAAGACACTGCAGCAGTGTGGTTGTTTTAAAACTTTAATACCTACTATACCTATCCTCATCCCAGCATCCCAGCATCCCATACACTACCTACACTTGCAGTAGCAGCAGCAGCAGCAGCAATAGTAGCAAGGATTTTATCCCACCACACCCTGCGATATCATATACAATCACGACTCATGGCCCTGCAACACACCACGCGGTGAACTTGTTTTTACCCTACCAGCAGGGACAAGGTAACGGGTTTACTCCTGTTTTGAAAGAACCCGAAGTTCGGGAGTCCGGGGAAAACAGATATCGAATACCGAACAATCGTTGAGATCAGACGATTAAAGTACGGCTGTTTCACCATCACACACAACGGCAACGAAGCAAATCATTTTGTATACACTTGGCACGCCCTTTTTTCGCCTCTCACATACACTGACACTTTTTACACAACAACGGTTACCCTGGGTTCACACGTTTGCCGAGTCACAACACAGACAGAGAGGACTGTATCGCCCGTCATCCGAATTTCCAAAGTTGACAAGCTTCCGTCTTGGTGTTTCTTGTTGTGTTATGGTGCCAGTTTGTGTCAAGAAGGCCCAAGAGACAAACTAAGGTGTTGCGGGAAGATCGGGAATTCGAGATGGCGGTTAGGGTTGTACAGCAATACCAACAACAACGATCATTCAACGAGAACATAGCGCTGCTTTCGACACCACCGCGGAGGAAACGATAGTCTGCCCGCTGTTGCTGCTGTTACGGCCGCTGGCCTGTTTCTTTTTTTTTTTTTTTTTTTTTTTTTTTCCTTGGCCCTCTCCCAGGTCCAAGCTGCACAGGATATTTGCCTTGGCAGTTTTGTTAAAAGAGATGGAGACGATATCATTGTCGAGAATAACAACAACAACAACAACAACGATATCGACGACGGAGAGTAAAACGTCTTTCTATTAACAACGTGCGTGTATCTGCACGCGCGCAGAGAGACGCAACGGCCGGCCTTGTACTCAACGACGAGGTGTGGCTTTTTATTTGGTTTACAACATACTCAGTTACAGCCAACCCCCTGAACCCCCGACTTCAAAAAGTCGCCACCACCCATCATGTCAGCGCTACATCACCACCACTACTACAGACAGGCCAACAACAACAGCAGCAGCAGCACCACGCAGTCAGTAGAAGATGAACACGCCGATCGTGGACCCGCAGTCTTGGCCGTGACGGCGGCGACGCTGATCCTGGCGTCGGTGTTTGTCGCGGCACGGATGGTCTCGCGGATTGGGATAGTCAGGAGGTTCGGGGCCGATGACTATATCATGGTGCTGGCGTGGCTGATCACAGTGTTTCTGAGCCTGAGTATCATTTTCGGAACGAAGAGGGGGCTGGGGAGGCATGGGGACCAGGTGGAGGAGTGGGAGATGCCTGGGTTGAGGATGTGTGAATATGTTTTTAGCATTCTTTATGTGAGTGTCTCTTTGGGCTCAGGGGTAAAAAGAAAAGGGAGGGGGTGGCTAACAAAGTTTGACAGAACCCAGCTCTCATGGCGACAAAATCTTCTGTTTTGGTGTTTTATCTGCGGTTGGCGAAGAACACGCAAAAGATTTTGAGGATGGCCTCATGGGGCGTGTTGGGCGTGGTGAACCTGGCGGGGGTGATACTGACGTTTATGAACATCTTCCAGTGTCACCCCATCGCGGCGGCGTGGGACATCAACACCCCGATGATTAGGTGCATCCCGCTGCTCACCGAGTTCATCTGTTCGGCTCCTATTAACGTTACGACCGACCTGGCGATCCTGGCGCTGCCGATCCCGGTCCTCACGAGCATGCGGCTACCCCCGAGGCAGAAGGTCATCCTGATCTTGACGTTCTCGCTGGGCATCTTTGTGACGATTGTGGATGTGGTTCGGATTTACTACCTCCAAAAGGCGATCGACGTCACGGCCTTGACTTCTTCCTCGAACCGAGAGGCTATATATGGGCAGAGCCCCTCGTTCTCGTGGAATGCGTCATTGTCACTCATGTGGTCGGCCGTAGAAGTCAATGTCGGGATAACGTGCGCTTGTGTTCCGACGCTCAAGCCGTTGATTGTTAGGATCTTGCCGGCTATGCTGTATGATCCAAATGCCACAAGACGGAGCACCACACTCACGGGGGATGAACCATCGCCTTTCAAGAATAATAATGCCAATAATACGGCGGCGGAGAAGGAGAATGGGGTTGATGGTGATGGGCAGCCGAACCCCGAGGGTTCTCCCACTGAGATTGGGGACCCTTCGCCCTTCCAGCAAACAGGGCCGCCAGCCTTTGTGATCACCCCGCCAGAAGAGCGGTCGTCCGAAGAGATCTCTATTAGAGACTTCTTGGCAGGTGCCGCTGGCTCTGGCGGGCCTTCGTCTAGGAGAGTCTCGATGGCTCATAGTCTGAACCACGTCCCGCCCCCCCATCGAGACTCGGCCGCCACCGCGACAGCTGTCTACTTTGGCTTTGTCAACATGAAGAAGCCAAAAAGCATGCTCCGGACCAACGCCACCGAGTCTTTCAAGTACTGCACCATCGTCTGCATCCTCTTCTTCATCTGGGGCTTCTCGTACGGCCTGCTCAACACGCTTAATAATGTTATTGCTGATGTAGCAGGGATGTCATTTGCTCAAACCCTGGGCTTGACATCAATGTACTTTGGCGGTGGTTACTTTTTTGGGCCTCTCCTCGTCGGGGAGTGGCTCCTCCGACACGACGAACACCGTCGCTCGAGAAAGCGGGAACGCCCTGGGATCGAGGCGGTGGGGGGGTTCAAGACAACCTTTATTGTGGGTTTGCTTATATACGGCACGGGCACTATAATGTTTTGGCCTGGTGCAGTCCTAACCGCGTACGGGGGGTTCATGGTCAGCTCCTTTGTCGTTGGGTTCGGGTTGGCCGTCCTCGAGACAGCCGCGAACCCCTTTTTGATCCTCTGCGGTCCCCCTGAATACGGCGATCTCAGGCTCCTCCTGGCGCAGGGTGTCCAAGCAGTAGGCAGCGTGCTTTCCGGCCTGCTCGCCAACAAGGTGTTTTTCCGCACCCTTGAACAAAAAGACGAAGCAGACGTACGGGACGAATCGATAAACCAAACCCTGATCGACGTCCAGTGGACCTACCTCGGCGTCACTTTACTCTCCGTCCTCCTCGCCCTTTACTTCTATTACATGCCCCTCCCCGAGGTATCCGACAGCGAGCTCGCCGAGCTGGCCTCCAAACTGCCCGTCGAGCCCAAGAAGCGCTCCCTGTGCGGCTTCAAACTCCGAAATTGGACCATCTTCTTCGCGGCCCTGGCGCAGTGGTGCTACGTCGCGACCCAGGAGAACATGTCTGTCTTCTTTCACCAGCTCCTCAGCTCGTTCGTCTACCCTGTTTCCAAAAGAGCCGATTACCGCCCGCCCGGGTTGCAGTTCTCCATCCTGAACTACCTCCTCATCGCCCACACGGCCTTTGCGCTGTCCCGTTTCGTCGCCGCGGGGGTGGTCTACCTTTCTGTCAAGCACCCCCACGTCCGACTCCTCCCCACCCCCCGAACAATTTTGACTCTCTCGGTATTCTTCTCCGCCACCTTTGCGCTGATCATACTGCTGTTCCCGTACACCAGCAACCCGAATCTCATCGCGATACCGCTCATGCTTTTCTTCTTTTGCGAAGGGCCGATCTGGCCCTTAGTTTTCAGCTTGGGGTTACGGGGACAGGGGGCAAGGACGAAAAGAGCGGCCGCCTGGCTCACTATGGGTGCATCGGGGCCGATGTTTTGGCCGTTTGTGAGCTACGCCATCGGGCAGAGGGGGTTGAGCTATCAGCTCGCCGTCGGGATCCCGGTTTTGGTGCTGCTGGGTGGGGGCAGTTTGGTGTATCCGGTGCTGCTGGGGGTGATGAGGGACGGGAGGGAGATGGTTGATTTTGTGGTTAGATGGGAGGATGGTGATGGGGATGATGATCAGCCAAGTGAAGATGGAAAAGACGGAAAGGGAGGAGAAAAAGAAGAAGGGGGGTTCTTGGGCAGGTTGAAAGGGGGTTTGCTAAGGAGGGGGACGGTGGCAGGAGGGACTGGGGAAAGACCCGAGGTGGAGTATTGTGAGGAGAGTGGGAGGCGGGGTGGTGGTGGTAATGAACAGAAGGAGAAAGAAGAGGAGACGGAGACTTCGGGGATGTCGTCAAGTAAGGGATCAGTGATGCCGGCAGCAGCAGCAGCGGGAGGAGGAGGAGGAAGACCGGAGAAACCGGCAACAGCAGCAAGATCGGGGACCGGGTCTTCGGCGGCATCGATACCGCCTTGGGAGAGGAATATTCCTGGGTTGGATATGACGATTTTGAAGGATTGATTTTTTTATTTGAATTTTTTCAGTTTGGATTTTGTGGGAGGAGTAATTTGCATTGCGTTTGCGGTCGTTTATTGAAATGGCATGGATTACATTGAAGAAGTCGTTGAAAATAGGTATACGGGTTTTCATCTCACGATGGTAATGACATGGGGCATATTTGGCAAAATAGGGAGGGCGTTGAGTTTACAGCCCTTTTTTTGAAGGGGGGCGGGGTGCATTTTTCATTTTTCATTTTCATTGATCGTTGGAACAAGCGAAAATCTCTTGAATGAGATATTGGTTTCAGAATGACATTGAGTTGGGGTTGATCGGGATAACGGGATGATGGGAAGAGACCGGACACCTTGAGACAAATGATACCCTCTTTGTTTGGCGGGATAGGTCTGGCTGACCTGGAGTTAGGGACTGAAGCCGACTTTGATAGCAGCGAATTTCGCAAGTTGAATAAGCAATCGTTACTGGGAAAAATTCTGCAATCGAGGCTAGAGACTCGCTATATCTGTGCATGTGCCGGAGTTGGTTTGTTGTTGGTCTTTCTGAGCAAGGAGATGCTTTCTGGAATTTTGATGTTGTGATATAAATGCACTGAATTGGAAGAGTCTTGGCTCATAGTGAAGGCGGTTATGGCATCTTGAGAAGTAAACGTGTGTCTGCCGGTAACTTACGTGGGATCCTAGTATACCACCTCCCATCAGTCAGCACCATCGAACCACACCTGCATTCCCAAAATGAGACTTGTTTACAATTTTTTTTACTTTATTTGAATACAAGACGCCCGCAAAGATTGCAACCCTCCTTTCCTAGCCGGTCGATAGCTACTATGCTAATGCGAAACAAGAACCTGGTCTTTGCCCATTCCCAAACGCCCGCGCTTTCTCTGTTCTTCATCTTACTATATGGAAACTTTTATGGTATCCTGTGCTCTCCCTTTTTGAACCCCAAAAATGATGATGCAGATGCAAATGCTTCACTCCCTACTCCTGCTCTTGAATGACAACGCCCCAAGGATGCTGCTCGTTGCCGTACATGATGTCCCCGACGAAGCCCTTGAGCTTGGCGGTGTACATGCCAGTCTTGCCCTCCTTGCCCATGGGGATCTTGACGTCGACGCCGCGGTGGTGGATCTGCGAGACGGGGCAGATGAAGAACTGTTGTTAAAAATCGTGTCAGTATACCCATAACTCCCGTTTTCCTCGATAAAAAGAAGAGATCATACCGCAGTACCAGCAGCAAACGCCTCCACGATCCTTCCTTCCCTATCCGCCTCCAACACCTCATCTATAGTGTACTTCCTCTCCACAACCTCCACCTCGCCCGCCAGCCTTTCTCTCGCAAGCTGAACCACACTCCGTCTCGTCACACCGTCCAAAATCAGCTTGTCATCCAGCGGCGCCGTCACAAGCTGCAGCTGCCCCTCCTTCGTCCTCCAAACCATGAAAAAGTTACTCGCGCCCGCCTCGGTGCAGTACCCTTCAGGTCCATACAGCCACAAGATCTGCCCGAATCCTCTACTCCTCGCCTCGGCAGTAGCCAGCAAGCTAGGCCCGTAGTTCGCGCCAACCTTGGCATATCCGAACCCGCCAACCCATGCGCGGATCATATCCTCGGGGTTGGTATGCAGCTTCATACCGCCCTCAGGCAGATCCATCCGTGGCATGAAGCTAGCAGTGATAAACAGCAGCGCCTCCTTGGGAGCCTGGACGCCCAGCTGGGGTTGTGTACCAATCACTGCGGGACGGATATACAAGAACGAGCCCGCTCTCTCCTTGGGCAGCCACTTTGGCCCGTCGACGGACATCAAGATCTCGATAAGCTTCTCGAGCTCCTTGGGGTCGAACCCAGGCAGGGAAATGCGGAGGGTGGACATGAGCATGCGCTCGGCGTTGCAGTCGGGGCGGAAGAGGCGGAGCTTGCCGTCATAGCCGCGGAAGGCCTTGAGCCCTTCGAAGCACTCGGTGGCGTAGTGGAGGACGGAGGCGGTGGGCATGAGGGAGAGGGGGCCGTAGGGCTTGAGCTCGGGGTTGGCCCAGCCCTTGGCGGCGGTCCAGGAGGCGGTGATCATGTGGTCGGTGCAGATGGTTTCGTTGCCAGAGTTGGCTTCGGCTTCGGTGGGGACGGTGCGGGCATTGGGGTCGGCACGGGTGATGGTGATCTTGGAGGCGTCGAGGGTGGGGAGGAAGGAGACAGCATGGCCGTTGGTGCCGTTGCTGTGACCGTTGAGGGCGGGCTCCTCGGCTATTCTGTTGTCGAGGGCGGTGACGGTGAGGTCCTCTGCGGGGCGCTTCTGAGGGACGGTCATTTTGGAGGGTCTGTTTTATGGGTCTATTCGGGAAGAGGAAAGGAAGTTGGCAGGATGGCTCGATCACAGAGAACAAAGAGCACTGTTGTCCTTTGCTTTGTGGGTATAAGTCGCAAGATGGGAGGGCGAGAGACAATAAGTCAGGAGGAAGACAGTCACAATGGAAGGTGAAAGAAGCCAGTTACCGGTGGCCAGGTGGACAGAGGGGAGTGGACAGAGGCATCCTTAAATCCTTTAAGGTTGGATTTGTTTGAGCTAGTGGCGGGTGGTCCAGGGTATCTTTCTTATCATGGTCTCGTGTCACCAATTGTCCAATGGAGCCTCACCCTGGCAGGATGATATCCACATGGTCAAGCGGAAGGCGTGGAACAGCAAACAGGAAAAAGTTGCGTGGGCTCCGAGCGCCGGATTGGCTATCAGATCGGGGATCCAGTGCCGAAGCCCTTCGCCGTTGTGAACCGGGCCTGGCCGTGAGACTCCGACTCATCTCTGATAAATACTATGGGTCTCCCTCGACATTTTCAAAGTCGGATCCAGGTTCGGCACTCTGGTCCCCTTAAAACGACAGTCTGCAGATGCACGTCACACCGATAATCTGGGTAAAAGCCCGTCCCTTCTGAGCACCGGAGCTCATCGACAGCGGCGGGGGGGGCAAGAGTCGGCGTTGGGAACAAACGGCTTCCTGACTCATTGAAGCAGGTGGACCACGGAGCGCCGGAGGGACGAACGAATGAGTCGCTAAGCGGTGGGACTCGCGGCCGACTTCGCAGAGGGAAAGCCGCACGAATCTCGGACTGCTGCATCGGACCCATTCAGTACGTCACGCCCTTGGGATGAATTGATGCATAGATTGCGTTCAATGGCAGGGGAAGAAGCCCGACACAACGCGCTGGCAAGCGGTGGTCATGCATGGTGGTGTCGCAACGGAAGCCGTGGAATTTTTTTGACATTTTTAACGGAACTTGAGCTTCAAAAACCAATTGGACCGAAGACAGCCGCTGATATGCGCACTTGGGGTATCGATAAGAAGTCCCTAGCCAGCCAATCAGAGATCTGTCGCAAAGGTCTCATGGCCCCAACGCCCGTGCACACTGCGGGGTGATCTGTTACACCGCGGGGTAAAAGTGCTGACCTTCGCAGCCTCCCCGCGCTGCTGCAGTCAGCCTTCCCCTGTTGGAACTGCCCAGGCGCCCTTCCGTGAATTTGGTAGGCCGGGCACATCTCTCGGTTCCGTCCGTATGGCCCGATCATGATCGGACCGGATCTCTTTTCGCATCAGTTTCCGGAATGTCCGAATCCTATATCAGCTGGAGGATCACGAGAGCTCTTTTTGTCGGAGATTGGCACCCATGACCATGACGTACAAAAATCGCGAATTGAACAACAGCAGATGTCTCTGCGTATTTGAGCATTTGTTTCTTCAGTTCGCCCTGGATAAGTAGCCTCTCGGATCTAACCCGGCGCCGTGCGTCATCCTGTCTCCTGTCTACCAGTCTCAGGGCCCTGGGTCAACCCGAGACAGACTCCATCCAGCAGGAGGAACAACCGCCTGCACGGCATTGACACGCTGTCGAAGCCAGCTGTTGCCAACTCATCTCTGCTCTTGTTTAGTGCCGGTTGGCATCTGCCATGCCTCAGGTCTGATAGTCCACACCTTGAAGCCGAGTACCGAAACAGGGTAGTGAGTTTTCTGTGCTGTTCTCGATGACCTGTTGGGGCGAAATCTTGGGCTGTTTGTATGTTCTCAATGGTCAGATCTTCGATCTCTGATCTACAGGAATACGATGTGTCCGCTAGGAAGCCCCATCAAAGACCAGTTTCAAGCAGCTCTTACCTGTTTCCCCAGCCACGGGTAAATGACCCTATCCCGTCTAGTGCTGCCAGATGGCAGCACGGAAGTAGATTACTGCATGATGTGCGTCCTGCCGTCGTGATTGGGTCCCGCGCAGCTCGCGATGTGGTGCCCTTGTGGCCCAACTCCATGCCTGAACTACCTCAAGTCCAAATCGGCACATGTCCGACTTGGTATTCTTGTTTAGGGGAGCAATTGTTTTCCGTACACAAGACAATTATATTTGACCCCGTTTGCAAACAATTCTTCATGGTGGTGTGTTTCGTCAACCCACTTTTTCTTTGTTTATTGCCCCTTAACCCCGAGCTACGCCATGTCGAACGATACCAGGGAGCCCAAGCATAGACCGGAGGGAGTGCGCCGGCCTCAGAGAAAGGATTCCTTTTCATCAGTTCATTCCGTTCTCTCATGGACTGGGTTACAGACCAAGATTGGTCCCAAATCGGCAATATCAACCTCGTCCTCGTCGTCAAACAGCACATCATCAACCGCAACACAACACACAACTCCTGCTAGCCAGGGCCTTTTGAAGCCACAGCGGAGGCATAGCCACAGCTTTGGCACTGGTTGGGATAGCAGCAACAAAGACAACAGCGCCAAGAAGAGAGCACGTCCAGCATCAATGTCACGGAAGCTTTCCTTTTCAGGCTTCATGGGAATCGAGGATCCAACAAGTGCTAAGGCGAGACACGCAAAGCCGGCTTTCTCGACTGTCGATCCAAAGAGGTCGGAGGAGTCTACCAAGTCTGGCAGCAAGAATGGGTCCTCGGAGAAGGTCAACAAGACAGCCTCTGAGGCTGCCGCCAAAAGGCTCAGTCAGAGTTCAACCCTCGTGGGCACTGTGGTGAGATCGAAGTACGTTCTTCCAAAGCTTTTCAACTTGACCTCTAATGCTAATATACGTCTCCGTCATAGGTCCCCTCCACCACCAACCTCCATCATCATCCCCAAGTCCATCCTCCGCGTTTCCAGCCCAGACGGCGGCGCTCGCCGCCCCCGCTTCCTCGACCCCCCAGGCCCAGGAGAGCAACCACACAGCCCCAACCTCAACGCAGCCCTCCTATCCCCCTTACCATCCCCCTCCACATCCCCAGAACAACAACAACAACAACAACAACAACAACAACCTCTGTCTGAAAAACCACCGCTCTCCCCACCCCTAACCCCTCTCACCTCCCTCCTCGACTCCCCCCCTGCTTCCCCCGTCCTAGCCCCAGCGAGGACCATGTCCCCCTCCACCGTCCGTTTTGCCAAAGCAACCGTCCACCGCGTCGAAGTCGGCCCGGGGCGGAGGTTCCTCCCCGTGAAGCGCAAGTCGAAATCGACCATCACCTACGTCTCCCCTCATGACCCCGGGCCGCAAAAGACGGCGCCCAAGACGGTGTTGAAGAGCGCGACGAAGCTGCGCCGGCATCAGGAGAATCAGAAGGCGATGGGGCGGTATTGGCTGAGGACGGAGGAGGAGGAGGCGCAGTGGAGGGCTGAGGCGGAGGCGAGGGCGCAGGAGGAGGCGGAACGGTATAGGAATGAGCCGAGCAGTCCTGTGCAGTTGACTGACATAGGGTCTATGGAGGAGGTGATGGCGGAGGGGGGGGTGAGGAGGATGGAGGCGACTGAGAGGTTGGAGAGTCTGGACGAGTTGAGTGAGGGTGGGGGGTTGGGGAAGCTGGAGGAGGAGAGTGAAGGGAGTGAAGAAGAGGAGGATAGCTCGAGTGATAGTGATGACTCAGAGGCGGGGGCGAGGTGTGTGGAGGAGGTGGTTATTACCGAGGTGATCGACCTGACAGAGACACTAGAAGAAGAGGACGATGATGAGAAGACGGTGGTCGGGCTGCCCAAAGCAGTGGAAATACCTGTGGAGGAAGTACCCGCAGAGTCATCGCAGGCATCACCCACCGAGAACCCAACCCCTGATCATGAGGAAAACAATCCGGACGTCAGCGAGGTTGGGATCTCATTACCAGACGCCCCTTCACCACCGCAAACCTCAGCCACTTCCCCCCTGCTCAAAGCCAACACCACCTCCTTCACCAGCTTCCACTCCCAGTTGCTCTCCTCAGAAAAAGAAGCGGCCGCCCGCCGGGCCCGCCGCGTCGCCGAGCAAGTCCACCAGTCCCTCCTCGACGAAGAGGCCAAAAGAAGCCCCAATGTTTCCAAACCGATCATTTCTGTCCATCTTGCCAGCCATCAGACACTCAAATCGCCCCACTTCCCTGCTCAGCTCAGGGCCGCCAGTCCGGGTGGTGAAAATCCAGAGATTAACAGGAGACGGCTGAGCCAGACGAGGTCGACGGCTGATTTGAGGACGTTTAAGCTCCCGGAGCCGGCAACCGGGAATGGGAGCGGTGGGGGCCAAAGTGCGATGGCGAGTGTTGCGATGGCGGTGGGGAATGAGATCCAGAGGTCGACGAGCCCGAACAATAGCCTGCAGCTGTCGAGAGGGCGGAGGGAGAGGAGTCGGAATCGAGAGAGGGGTTATCTTCAGACTAAGAAGGAGGTTGTGGTGTAAATTGGGTTGTAAAAAAAGGGTGCTGTGTTTCAGGGGTAAAAGGGGGTTGGGAACACGGTGTTGCGGGTTGCATTTTCTTTGATGTGGCATTTACAAGAGCGAGCGAATGTTTTCACCTTTCTATTCCTCTTACTAATCCCTTCATCATTCCCTTCGTAATGAGCAGCATCATATGGCATATTTCACCTCATGCAACGACATCACGACATCAAACGACTTTATGACATCAGTTTATGACCCAGGGGATTCCATTGTTACACAGACACAGGACGGGAGTATATAGATATATAGTAAAAGCAGTATTAAAATGCATCAAGCCCAACGCTAATATGACTTGCTATACATGAGTAAATGCCAACAAGATATCTCAGCTTCATTCCAACCCTTAAAGGAACCAGGGCCATAACACATAACATGCCGGCATGAAAACGCCATACACCGCCTTCCACCTATGTCATCCTATCCATGCCCTGAAATGCTTCCAACCACCTACCCTCCCTCCATGCCATTTTGAAAAACGCCCCTTTTCAAAAACCGCCCCTTTAATCTTCCATCACATCAACCCACTCAACACCACCCTCCCCACATTTGCAACCTCGCTCCTCACTCCGCTCCTCGTCCCCTCCTCAAACTCTCTCACAACCCCCTGCACCAGCAACTTCCTCACCTTTCCATCCGCCTTTGAAAACAACTCGGCCACACTTCCCCCGCAATGATTCGGGGATGGTAACAACCCCAATAACCTCGTATAAGTATCAATCAGCACATCACAAAGCGTAGCAAACGTTTCAAAAAAGTCTGGATCAAACGGCAGACTTGGCGTCAGGAGGTGGGTGTATTCCTCTCCTGGTAGTAAATCAATTTCTGACCCGGCAAAGTTCATGATCGAGGCTGGATGTGTTACGTTTACTGTCCCGGAGCCAACCCCGGGATAGGTAGTTGATGTATTCGTTATAGATGGGGTTAGAGCCAGAGACTCGAGCTGGGCGAGTTGCTGCTCCGGAAGGGAGGGCTCGCCGGCTGTGCTTGCCAACGATGCGGTTGCCGCAGCAGCGGCGGCGGTGGTCGCGCTTGACGACCTCCGGGTTTTGACGGGGCCGGTGGCGCGGCGGAACATTTGCGGTATTCTCGCCCGTGATAGAGACGAGGAGGAAGCCCCTGATTCGGAGTGGAGTTGCTGGAAGGAGTCGAACTCTGTCAGAAGGGTGTTGAACGACTTGAGAAATTCAACGGCGTTGCTGCTGTTGAGATCTATCACTGCTGGGAGGGAGATTCCGAGCAGCAAATAGTTGGTGGCTCGTCGGGCGAGTTTGCGGGGGTCAAAATAGGGCATGCGCTGGAGATCGGGTTTGTCGAAGAGGAGCGTATTGAACCAGTAGATGCGGCCTTCGTGGCTGTTAGGGGTGATGTTAATGTTGAGCTCTCGAGATAGCGGAGGGGGAGAAAAAAAGGGGCGTACGCCTTGCGCAGATAATCCAACGTTGATATCCTCTTACTGGCCGTCTCTTGAATATGCTGGTGCACCACGCTCAGCTCGCTCGGCTGGCCGCTCCCCCCTCCTCCCTGAAGCACAGGAGGGGGGGCCAACTGGCCGTTTGTTGGCGTCGTGCGACTGAGCATCTTGGAGAAGCCCTCAGGGGTCGAGGTGGGGGACAACAGCACGGCGTCGGTCTCTCTCGATAACTTGTTCACGGCCTGGGCGAGGGCAAAGTCGGGGAGCGGAGGCACGGGGTTGTCGCTGTCAGAGAAGAGTTGAATGGCCGGAGGTCTTGTTGCGGCGCCATTGGCCGAAGACGACGAGTTTGTGCGGCGCTTCGGGGAGCTAGACGAGGTAAACGAAAAGGAGGGCTTGCGACCAAATGAGGGCCTGCGATCGCGGCTCTTGTGGAGAACGTTGTGCTGGCGCTGGGCTGGACTAGGCCCTGTGTGAGTGTCACCGGCGTCGACACCCGAGCTCGTGGGACGGGAGAGGGACCGGACAGATTTCCCCGGAGGTTTCCTGGTGGGAGACAGCGATGAGGGGTCGTCCTGAGAGCTGGTGTTGGTGTTGGTGTTGGATGAGTGACCGCCGCCAAACAGGGACGCGAAAAAGGGCGTGGCGGTCTGCGTTGGTGTGGCTCCCGAGCGCTGCATGTCTCACAGTCTCACTGCTTTCTCTTTCCTGGGATGTATGCAAAAATGACCTCTTTGGGCAAGGCACAAGGGCAACGACGCGCCGCCATTTGCTGGCAGTGCTTTAGCGCCCTGAATTCGGCAGGAGCTGTTGGAAACTGTAGGAGCCCTGGGCGCTGTAGGGATGTTCCGTTGACAGGGCTGCCTTCGCTATTGCACCAGGGTTTGAATATGAAGAGATGGCGATGTTGTAGACTATATGAAGAACAAAAGAAGGAGACGAAGACAACAGACAGCGTGCTTTTAAACCATCAAAGCAAGCAGAAATGAAACGGCCGGGAGAGTAAGGCGGCCGCATGTGTCCAGGGGGTTAGCCATGCCGTCTGATGCAGGTGACGACGAACGGGCACACCATCTTGCCCGTCGTCTGTCAAATCCAGAGCCACAGACTTGCCGCCGTCAGAGCATTGACAGACCTGACGGCATTGACTCTCCCCGCCAATGTTGAATTGTAGCAACATATCAGCCGCTACCTTTAGTCCAAGGGGTCGCGCATTTGCCTGGGTGAGGTCAGTTGAGAATCCGGGGAACCCAGTTGGGGTTGTCCAGCGGCCGACCCTTCTGAAACTAGGATGGTGATGCAATATTTTCCGTTTGCCTGCTCACTTGGCGGAGATCATGACTCTGCCAATGTCAAGGATTCCTGACCTTTCTCGCCATCGGTCTCTGTTGCTTCCTGTTCTCCTCCTGTGCTCGTCGAAGTTATATCTCGAGATGGAGAACGGGCAGTGGAAGTCCCTGCATTAGATCGCTGCTGCACTGAAGGTGGGGGAGGGGCCAACCGAGGAGGGGTGGAGGGGCAGAGGAGGCACTCGAGCCCAAATTGGCTTGCTGGGCAATTAAACACACATTCTTTAGGGTCTGATTGCCAATGTGTCTCTTTCATCTCACAACTGCAACTTCTTAGCTTCACATTACATATAAAAGCTTTGGACCTCATTAATAGGGCTGTTTCACTGACTAGGCACAAGTTTTGGGCCCACAAACATCGCTGTTGCCCATCACCGACAACGCAAACACACTCTCCAACAACATACCCCTTTTGTATCGCCAACCATGAGCGCCACCGACCCCGTCAACCCCCCTGGCCAGCCAGCCCCTGAGCTCCTCGAGGGCCGCCTCTGGGTAGATGGCTGCTTTGATTTCTTCCACCACGGTCCGTATCCTTACAACACCCTCTCTCTCGTTCACATTCTAATGCCGTAAAACAATAGGCCACGCAGGCGCCGTAGTCCAGGCCCGCCAACTCGGCGACGAGCTCTACGTCGGCGTCCACTCAGACGAGGCCATCCTCGAAAACAAGGGCCCCACCGTTATGAATCTCAGGGAGCGCCTCATGGCCACCGACGCCTGCCGCTGGGTGACCAAGTCTATCCCTTACGCTCCCTACGTCACTCAGCTGGACTGGATCACCCACTACGGCTGCAAGTACGTCGTCCACGGCGATGACATCACTTCGGACGGCAGCGGTGAGGACTGCTACCGCTTTGTCAAGGCGGCGGATCGCTTCAAGGTTGTCAAGAGGACGCCGAGCATCTCCACTACTGATCTTGTTGGGAGGATGCTGCTCTGCACGAGGGGGCACTTTATCAAGTCCCTGCAAAAGATGCTGGAGGGTGAGGAGGGCCCAGGGACGGAGGAGGAGAGGAAGAAGGAAGGGGAGGCGATGAAGGAGAGGATTAGGCTGTATGCCACGGATGAGACGGCCAAGAAGCCCGGTGTAGAGGTTTGGTTTTGGTCGGGAGAGAATGGGTTCAGTAAGCTGTTTGGAGGAATTGGCCCACGGATTGGACAGCGTGTGGTCTACGTGGATGGAGGTTTTGACTTGTTCTCCAGTGGGCATATTGAATTCCTTCGGATGGTGGTCGAAGCCGAGGAGGAGTTGGCCCGAAAGGACGGATGGTACTCGAAGCAGAACGTCAATGAGCGCAAGGGCAAGGGAGAGGATTACGGCCCTGTGTTTGTGGTTGCTGGTGTTCACGACGACGATGTCATTAACAGGTGGAAGGGCGTCAACTACCCCATCATGAACATTTACGAGCGTGGCCTCTGCGTCTTGCAATGCAAGGTAAGCCTGAAAACTCTCATATCTTACAAGATGAACTGACTGACATGATCTAGTACGTCAACGCCGTCATCTTTGGAGCGCCATTCGAGCCCACCAAGGATTACTTGACCAGGTTCCCATGGAGCACACCCGATGCCGTCTACCATGGCCCGACATCATTCATGCCATCCACAAAAGATGTGTATGCGGCTCCCAAGGAGATGGGTATCTATCGAGAGATCGGCCACCACGAGTTCGAGAACGTCAACGCTGGGACCATTGTTCAGAGAATCATGAAGAGTAGAGACCTCTACGAAGCTCGTCAAAGGGCCAAGGGTATGAAGGCCGACATCGAGGCTGCTCATAAGGAGAGAGAGCTTCTTGAAGAGGAGCAACGCAAGAGGGAGGCAAAGCTTCAGAAGTGATGTCAACTTTTCTTACTTCTTTGAAACTTCAACCGTAGATGGGAACTGGGAACGGGAGTGTTGGGAAAAGGGGCGACAGAGAGGCTTCAACAGGCCTCACATATACATACACATACACATACACAGGGCATAGACATTCTATCTTAGCGCAGCACAACTATCTAATAATGTTTTGAACAAAAATAATAGAATCTTTGACAGTCAATCAGATACCATAACGCATTTTGAGTCATCAACGGGACCTTTTGGCACCTCAGAGCTTGACTCTATTAATGGGTTTCATCACGTAGACTGCAAAGCCCCCAGATCCTCAATGAGCCCCCAGTATGCCAGCAACCAAGCAAGCCAACCAACGTGGAACGAAAAAGATGACCTCCAACGAAGCCTAGAGTGTACAGCTCGTCCACGTCAGCCAGCCTTCCAGGGCGCCAAAGGCAAAACGTAACCAAAAGAGTGTGTTTGAAGCACCCTCTCGCACCGAGAATAAGCCCCGTCGAGTAACTCCATCCCCTCTTACGAAGAGATGGGCAATCGCATATCTGTGGTATCGTGACGAAAATTCTCGAGCCGCGCCATGACGTTCCCAGCCACGATGTCTGCCACCACGGCAGCCCCACCATCAACCCGGGCCACCAACCTCAGAGGAACCAAGACGAGCCCATCCCGAACAGCACAGAGCGCGGACTCATATCTTCGTCCATGTGGTCTCCAGCCTCGTAGAACAAACAGGTACTCAGCTCATGAAGAGAGTGAACTCCAAGTCGACTTTGGTGTGATGAGGCCGGGCAATGAAACAGAAAAATAAATAGACAAGGAACAAGACGGGCAAAAATCGAGATCAGCCGCTGTGCTTCTATGGCGGCGCGTTTCCGCAACACCGATTGTGATAAATCACGCTCGGCATGTCCGGGGACTTTCTCCCAAAGCTTGTAGTAGTTGTGAAAGAAGTCTCGAAAGAAATCTTTCCGTTTGTGAGCTTCGAATAGCGATTTGTCGGGCGAGAGGGTGCTTGTAGAAGAGGAAAGGAAAAGAGAGGATTTGGAATGGTCGAATTTTTTTTAAGTAGCCAACTTTTTAGTGGGGCTGCACGCCCCTGGCAGGCAGAAGTAGAGTGGGGTGTGGCTGGGCGTGCGCATTGGCCATTGTGAAGCCACAAAGAACGAGTGAAATTGGCAGGTGATCCAAGCTCTGTGCTTGAGGCTGGTGCGGTGTGAAACTATCAGATCCAGTCTTGGCGGATGGCCTGGGGCGCGTTGCTTCTGGTAGGATTGTGCTGCAGCTACCTTTCTTCGCGAACCTGACGGAATTTCGTCACTTCTACGCCCTGCCTGAAGATTCCTCAACACTTTCCGACCAATCCCTCTCTCGAATCTACACCTGGCTCACGACGAAGTCCCCGATTGATATCACTGGATACTTGACGAAAACAGCGAGCAAACTTCGGCGTAGCCACGCCCACGACAAAAAATGGCAGGCCTTTTCTCAGCCGCGTCGTCTTCAGCCGCGAGTAACACCCTCGGCGACTTGAAGAACGACGTCGCGCTCGCCAATGGACCAGAAGACAGCATCTCAGATATCGCTTTCAACCCCAACCCAGCAGACGCGAAGGATTTGTTGGCAGTAGCCAGTTGGGACAAGAAGGTGCGGATTTACGAGATTATGAGCAATGGTCAAGGCGAGGGACGGGTCGCGTATGACCACGATGGGCCAGTATTCTCGGTGGACTTCTTCAAGGTATGGCGGATTTTTGGGTTTTGTTTGCTCGGACCATCACCAGATGCTGATTTTACTCAAAGGATGGCACGAAAGTAATTTCTGGAGGCGCCGACAAACAGGGCAAGGTGGTGGACCTCGCCAGCAGTCAAACCATACAGTTTGCGCAGCATGACCAGCCTGTTCGTGCCGTCCGCTACTTCGAGGCAAACGGCACACCCATGGCGGTGACAGGCTCGTGGGACAAGACTATCAAGTACTGGGATTTCCGGCAACAGACACCAGTCGGAACCGTACAGTGCCAGGAACGTGTGTACACCATGGACGTACGAAACGACCTTTTAGTGGTGGGGACAGCTGAGAGGTACATCAACGTCATCAACCTGAAGGATCCAACCAAGTTCTACAAGACAATCACGAGCCCGCTTAAGTGGCAAACGAGAGTGGTGAGCTGCTTTACGGACTCGATGGGCTTTGCCATAGGTAGTATCGAAGGCCGTTGCGCTATTCAATATGTCGAAGACAAAGATGCTAGGTAAGTTTGGGATATCACTTTTGCCGGAAACTGAGGCCCAGGAACTAACGTGTGCTGCCTAGCCTGAACTTCTCGTTCAAGTGCCACCGCGATCCCCCACAGGGCAACGTTACCAACGTGTATGCCGTGAATGACATCTCCTTCCACCCCGTCCACGGCACCTTCAGCACCGCTGGCAGCGATGGTACTTTCCATTTTTGGGACAAAGACGCCAAGCACAGGCTTAAGGGCTACCCGAATGTGGGCGGTAGCATTTCTACCACGACGTTCAACAAGACTGGCAGCATATTCGCGTACGCTATCAGCTACGATTGGGCCAAGGGATACCAGGGTAACACAGCTGGGTATCCCAACAAGGTGATGCTGCACCCGGTACAAGCGGACGAATGCAAGCCTAGGCCTAGCGTTAAGAAGAGGTAGAGTACTCCGCAGCGGCGGCGGCGGGAGAGTGAGGAGGGGAGGCGAGGGTCAGTTTGAGTTTTGTGATGTTGTGACGGAGCTGTGGCTGGAAAGGTTAAGGCTGCATTGCTATGCTAGGCTAGGGATAGAGCTGAGGCGGGGCAGCGAAAGAAAAAACTGAATTGGGAGTAGCGGTCTTGGTTTTCTGGGATTTATTTAATTTATGTAGGCGGTGGAAGGTGTTAAGTGGAGGGCAATGGGCGGTGTGATGTAGATTGTGTAGATAACATCAAATCAAGTATCATCAAGTCTACGATCGATCAAGCTGATGCCGTGCACACAGAGAAAAGGTCCGTTGTACTGTAGCTGACATACTACACATGTCATGTCCGTTTTGATGCCTGCCAATGCAACGCGTCGCACATTTTATTCAGAATGCAAAATACACCATTTGCACCTTAAATAAACATGCTCTTGAATACCGACATCAATGCTATTCGATCTTTTGAAGCCCGAATCTTATATCTTTACTGGTAGACAGCCACGGACATCCGGCTGTGCAACACACCCCCCGCCGGACCGTTCGGCATCCAGAAGGATGCTGTCGTCATCCATTCACGGTGCTGTCAGACAGGCAGTCACTTTGTAAGCCCAAGAAGCAATGTAGTGTGGTGAAGGCATTGAACGCTGCGGTTTCATTCATTTCCTCCTCCCAACAGTCCAGTTGATTGCTGAGCTGAATCAATCCATCAAAAGTGTTTATCCAAAAAACCAAAAAAAAAAAAAAAAAAAAAAAATGACTGATCATAACCAAGTTGGCTTCCTAGCTGTTATTTTTTCCATGCCGCCGCCGCCTGCTGTCGATTCCACTGACAGACTTCCCCCCCTCCAGAAAGAAAAGAGAAAAAGAAGAAAAAGGTAAAAACATCAGTAGCTATGCCGAAACAGAAGAAAATGAAAGCAAATTAAAAAAAACATATAACGCTTCACACCATGAAGAAAAAAAAACCCAAGGACCTCATCCGGTTTCTTTCTCCCAGGCTTCCTCAAGCAGTGCCCCTTTTAGACCCCATAACATCGTCCACCAAGCCCCTCCACAAATCCTTAATCATCCCTTCTCCCATCTCATCATACCCGCTCCCCTCGCTCTTCTCAGCCTGCATGTCATAGACAAACCGCAGCTCAACCCCGTCTACAAACCCACCCTCTGGCAAGGCAACACTGTCTGGGTTCGCAGCAACAATCTTGACCTCTTTGGCCGCTTGCTCCGGCACAAAGTCGCTGACTTCTGGTGCGAACAGACCGGAGGGAGGACCGGAGATGTTATCTGGCAACAGGGGGACGCGGATGTTGCTATAGGGGTCAAAGTTGGGGTCGAGGGCGAAGAGATCTGGCAAAATGAGGGAGTCGACGGTGTGGTGTGCGAGAGCTGGGCGGGGGGCGGAGTGGTGGAAGGTTTGCATGAAGCGGAAAGGTTGGGGTTGGGAGGCGTGATGGGAGGAGGTAGGGAGGGTTGGGCGGGAGGGAGAGGTGCTGGTTGAGTGGGAACGGGTGGACTGAGAGGGATTGTTAGATGGTGAGGAAACATAAAGGGGATTGGGATAAGGGGGAAACATACCTCTGCGTCTTCCTCCAGGGTGGAAGGGGAAGGTTTCCTTACTGCCTTGGTGGCAGCATTGGTGGCGGAGGTGAGGAGGTGACTTGGGCGGGCGACGGGGGAGGATGTGCTGAGGGTGCGGGTGAATTTGGAAAAAGTGAGAGCGATACTTGAAGACATTGTGGTTTGTGGGTGTGTGGTGTTGCTCAACTTCAAGCTGGGGGTATGACAATGGCTGGTAATGGGTGATGAGCTTCGAAGTAGCTTCGAGTAGATAGCAGCGATCAATGGCAATGCAAGCAGGCAGGCAGGCAGGCAGGCAGAGCAATGGATGAAGGACAAGACAGAGATGATGAACAAGGTCAAGAGACCAGAGTAGCACAAAACAGGCGAGCAATCGATTGATAAAGGGGAAGCTGAGTCGAAGATCAGGGGGGCAGGCTAGGTATAAGTCAGTTTTCCCAGATCCCGGACCTCCGCATTGGACTGCGTGGAGGGGAGCTATCGCCCGACCAGCAAGCCCTGGACAACCACCCCCTCCCTCCGACTTTTCTCCTCCTCTCCCCGCTCCCGTCTCTTTTCTTTCTGTTCGTGGAAGCAGCAAACGCATCCATTACGGTGACACAGTTTTTGGTTCACCGTTATGGGATGCTATGCTCAGGCACAGGCAAGCATCGAACGACCTTGGACACGGAGCAGGAGTACGAAGGGCAGTCGGTAGTTCCCGGTTTCAAGCGTTTGGTTTGGTGCACGAGTGAGCCGAGCATGCGTCGATCGCATCGGAAACTAATAAACCAGTAGCCTCTGCACCACGGCAGGACAGTCGCAGCAATCGAAGCCATCGCGCAAACTTTTGTGACGAAGTCCTTGCTGCCCGTTCCCCCGATTTCGCTTTCTCTCGTCAAGTTTCAGCAACAAAAAAGTTAAAAGAGGTCCCCACCACAATCCCAACGGACCCAACTTTGCAGGCCTCACCCCTGGTCAAACCATTCCAAAGTCCATGGCCGGCAAACGCGACAGCGGCACAGCCGTCCAGTCCACCTTTTGTTGAGGGAGCTTGGGCTGCTCAGAGACCTGTGCGCTGTCCCGCCTGCATGGAGGCGGTCAACTCTAACCAGACGGTTCCTTTCCCCTTGGGGTTTAGCTGCTGTTGTCAACAAAATAAAAAAAAGTCGGGGCTATATTACCGATTCCGTTCCTGGTTCAGACACTCCACGGCGTTAAGCTGAATTGGACCTTCCTCTTGAACACAGTTCGGGGTTTGTGTGGGATTGCGACCTTGTCTCTTTTTTGAGAGTCACATGAGCCTGTCAGGAGCTTTTCATTTGGCCGGGATGGCCCCTCCACACGGTGTCTGGGGAAAGACCTGGAGGTTGGAGACAAGCTGGAGACAAGCAACGACTTCAGCAGGCATTACCCCTTGCTTTCCCCCCTCGTGCCTCCACCACGTGCGTGTGTCATGTCTGGAGAATTTAGCCAAGAAGGAAGAAAGGAACGGCGTCCGGGAGTTGCAAACGTCGAGAGTGTGAGGGTTGGGGTTGGCAATGCAGTGTATCGGATCCTTCCGGCAGATAAGATCTCAACCGGCCCTCCCGAGATAACCGAACACAGCAGCAACAACAGCCTCAAAAAACGGAGATGCAACGGGGCACGATATTCTTCGGTAAAGATGGCTTTGACTCACATGTACGAAGCAAGCCATAGCCGGGACTGCACGTCATGTCGCACAACCTCTACGGTGGACAAAAGGACTAGGGAGTCAACGTCTCAGCTGAGTACCTCGGCAACTTTGCATTCTCCAACATACCTGCTCCGTACAATATGTCCCACAGCCGGCGCAAGCTGTGTATCGAACGGTTGGACTCACAGTTATCCACATCGTGGCGGTTCATTCTTTTCACGTGCTGGTTGCTGGCTCCTGACGTAGCACGGTCGTGGACAACAAAAGAGAGACTGCTACACAAAATACAGGCCTTAGAAGATAGTCGTAAGGCGTTGAAAGACAGTTAATAGGCCTCTTCAACCATTTCAAACGCCTCTTGACTATAATTTAAGGCGTGTCGACTATTATCAAGGCCTCTTAACTGTCCTTCAATATCTATCTGAAAGCGTCTCTGGGCTATCTTCCAAGGCCTCTCGATTGTTATTTAAGACCCATTCACTATGCTTTAATACTTATTACTATCTTTTAAGGCCTTTGTTTTCTATTGCAATCTCTATTTTTTTTATCCGTGGCGTGCATGGGTAGGCAATGGGAAGTACCATGTCATTCCTATGGGCAGGCGTGTCTGGTATTCCAGGCAGGTCAATGGCCACCTCGGGCAAGCTCGTATGCATCTTGGGCAGGCGCTGGACGGAGGAGCTGTGTTTCATCTCCTGCTGAGACTGGGTGGTCATGGCCTACCCTCCCGTCATATCTTCGCTCACTTGGAAGAATTCATGATCCATCAATTGATCTTGCAACCGTTACTCCCCGCATGATTACTGCATTTGTTTACTGACAGCACTCGTTTACTCCACCCATTGATACACGCGCACTGATTTCGAGCCCGCAGTCTGGCGGCTCAGCCCAAGACGAACAATGGCTGCTGCTCAACCGCCACTGGAGAAAGGTACCTAGGACGACCCGATCACGGTTAACGATGTCTTCCCGTACCCTCAAGACGCACGGTTTCCCGGTTTCATGAGAGGCTTAAGCTTCAGTGAGCACGACACACCGTATCAAAGGGGGGAGAGGCATGGGATTGTTTTCAAGGAAGAGATTGAGCTCAATATCGTCCATTACCGCAATTACAGCGGGTTTCCAGATGAGTCAGTTGCCCACTACTACACCATTCAACATCTGTGTCAGCGACATACTTACACTTTATCAAGTTTCAAGTTGGTGGGGTGGTGCAATGCGCTCAGGGAAAAACTGTCTGTCGACCCTGAATGGACACCGATTATGGATGAGCTGGAAGGAATTGCCGATGGCGCAGAAGTGAGACTCAACGATATCATCATGCTGAACGCACGTCACGAACTGGCTGCCTGGGGACGGACATGTCGGGAATTAGCCGTGGCTGCGAACCACAATCAACGGTTGTGGCCCATCCAGGATCTTCACAACCAGTACCCAAACAGCAAGCCAACCTTGGACCAAAATATCTTGTCAGAGTATGTGGATACGAGTACCAGTGCATACTTCTCAGATGCAGTAACCAACAACCTCCCTGTCACCGCACATTCTTGGAACATGTCAACAATTCGCATAGACACAGAGTACAAGGCTGACGAAAGGCCGCCGCGTAACGTTGATGTCGTCGTGGAAACACCGCATCCCGTCATCTTGCTCGAGATCCACCCACATCGGGAAGATGGTCACAATACCATGAGCCAGTTCATCGTCACTAAGCCCGGCGTGCTCATGATGAGCGGCATGAACATCTGTGGACTCTCGGTAGTGCTGGACACGATATTTTCATCTCGTGATCGCAAGTTGCTTGCAGATGATATCCCCATGGTGTTGATTGCGCGGAGGATGCTCACGTCCTGCGACACCGTGAAGAAGTCAATCATTATGCTAGGTAAATATCGATATGGCTCATCGCGCAGTCTGCTGTTGTCACAGAGTGGCGTAAGCTGGACACGTGATGACTACGAGCACGGATACGGGCTTAATCTCGAAGCGCTCCCAGACTCTTTGGACGCCGAGGGCACGGTTACGCGGTACAAGGAACATCGCTGTCGCCGTCCTCTCTTCTGTTTGCTGCATACAAATCACATATTATTGGGGGATCATCTCCAACTGCCAGAAGTTGCAAACTCTTTGGATTCACCTCTTGTCGAAGCGGGTGGGCGGCCTGTCAACTTCAAATACCGCGCTGCGGACTCTTGTGTTCGTTGGAATCGTCTTCAATCCCTTACCAAAGAGAACAGCGGATACATTCGTAACAAGGATATCCTCGATTTCTTTTCCGATCATGAAGACGAGCCAGAGTCTCTCTGTCAGCACACCAAGAAAGACCTGTTCAAAGAACTCTCTGAGGTATTGGGTGTCTTGGAAAGGCCGTGGAGGAGACCCCAGAACAACCATACGGCATGCTTCGTCGCATATCATCTGAATCCTCTGAAGATTACGGTCTCGACGGGACCGCCGTGTGAAGGGAACACTTTGGTCTTTCGGTTTCATCTAGCACCCTCAAAGCGCGAGGGCCCAGCATCTGTGGAACCGATGCTTTGGGAAACCGGCCATGATTCTTTGGAACCAGACACGGGTGGAGAGAACCCAGACATGGATTGGGAGAACCCAGACACGGACTGGGAGAGAATGAAAGCTGAAAAGGATGCGGCACTAGCTCTCGGCCTCGACAAGAAGTTCAAAAAGCCTCAAAAACCCACGCAGATCAAGCCCCCGAAGCCTGAAGATCCCAACGGCCCCAGGAAATCCGACAAGCCCAAAAAACGCCACCTAGTTTCACAGGTGGTACTGCCAAGCCTCGACAAGAAGTTTATACTTCATAACCGTGACGAGATCGATCTAACATGTGCCGTCTGGTGGGGCGAGTATCGGAAGCGCATAGAATATTATAGATGGCAAACGTGCCGCCAGACGAGAAACGCCATCTATCGGGGGTGGAGGGCGGAACAGCAAAGACAGCGTGAGCTCTTTAAAAACTCTACGGATGGGAATCGAACCGAGTGCGCCGAAGTGGTATCAGAGGAGGGAATGAAGCGACGGCAAGAACAGGAGCAGAGAAGATTGCATGCTCTGCGGCTGCTCGAGGCAAGATGGCAGATCCCAGGCCGCCGCCAGGAGGAGAAGATTGTGGGCGATGACGAGTGGGACGATGATGAAATCATTGGCACACCGCCAACCGCGGCCGGAGAAGATAGAAAACTGCCCAAGTGGACCATGTCCGAAGCCATCGAAATTGGTAACCATCCTGTGGGGGTGAAGGCCCTCTGTCTCGACTCGGCCGCGGCCAGAATGGGGGCCAGGGACAGGGAGAGGTGGAGGTTGGCAAACGGGATGATACCCAGGGGCTCTTCCTTGCTGCGGAACGTGAAGACATGGAAGAAGTAGGGCATTTCAGAGACTATCCCTGTAAACGGAAGCCCTAGTGATGAGAACGAGGTGAGGCAGGCCAGAATCAAGTTTGACGAGACAACAGGGCACAGACTTTTCATGCCGTGGGGCCGTCCGCTGCGCGATCTTGTTCCGCCTCCTGTCATAGACTACCCCTATACACAACGCAGAAAGCTGCAGCAGCAAAAGAAGCGGTATCACGGGCTGTGGCAGCTGGAGAAGAAGGCGAGGATCGAAAACTTGAAGAGGGAGGAGAGGGAGGAGGAGAAGAGGGCAAGGAAGCGGGAGGCGTATCAGAGGAAGTTGCGGGAACAGGAGGAAGAGGAGAGGCGAAGGGAGGAGGAAGCAAAGAAGTACCCGCACTGGACGGCTGTTTCTGTCAAGAGAAAGGAGAAGAAGAGGTTTAGAAAGAGAAAGGTGAAATACAGCAAGTGAATGGGATGTGGATTAAACAGAGGGGAAGAGGGAGTTGTGGTTTAGCATGGAAACTTTGAAACAAAAGGCTTTAAAGGGTAGTGTTTTTGTTTTTGTTTTTTTGACACCAAATTTAGCGAAAATACACAGCATTTGGTTTGTTTAACATTGGAGTGGCTATTCTTGTCTACGTGGTGGTATTTGTGAGAAAAAGGGTGTCAAATAGGGGTAATATTCTTGGCTGGATGCCAAGACTGTTTACACGTTGTTGCTATGGCGCACACAAATTCAGGAAAGGCGGAGACGTGGGAAGTTGGGAAGATGACAAACATGTTTTTCTAGACCCCCCTTACTGCATTAAAAATGGACGTAGTAGTCTCTGCTTTTTTTTTGTCCATAATGTGAATCTGATAAGTTTTTTTTTTTTAAGAAGAACATTCAGGTAGCTAGCTTCCAAAAAAGGTGTCGTCTCATACAAGTAACATCAAAAACGCCAATACGCTTATCTCACACCACACCCACACAAGATAAAAACACCCATGGTATACAAAACAACATTCATCACACCCTACCCACCCTTTGTATCACAAAACTCAAACAAACAGAAAATTCCATTTTGTATACAGCCCAAACAGGGTTTGACCAATTAGCACACCTTCAAGGCTAGGCATCAAGCAATCAATCCTCATACCCCCCATCCCCCTTGGCACCCAGCATCCCCTGGCTATGCCCCGCGTTTCTCCTCCTCCTGCCCCTCACCTCATTCACCCAGTCGCTCAGCCTGAACCCCCAGTGCCCTGCCACCATGGCACCGCTAAGGATATTCACCACCTTGATCAAGAACACAAAGAAGCTGTCCCTGTCCTCAACGATGTTCAGCAGGATGGGCTCAATGTCGTACTTTACGAAGATCCCGGGGATCATCTGCATCTCCATGTTTTCCGGGATCGGGGCCGACTGCTCGGTCACGGCGTACTGGTTGGTGAAGATGGAGCGGGAGGAGTACGAGTCCGGGTGGCCGAGGCTGTAGACTGTGGGCACAACGGACAAAAAGTACTGGAAGCGGTGGAAGTGGGAGCGTTCGGGAGCGGCGTTGACAGTTTGGTCGAGGGGGTTGATCAAAGACGGGAGGTAAGGGCCGAAGGAGAGCTCGTTGATGATATGGGAGAAGTTGAAGGCTGGACATAAAATTAGCAACGGTTTGTCATCAACAAGGAAAGGGCAATAACCATACCATCATGAGACAAATGCTCCCCAAACTGCGCATACCCATGCCCCCGCGCCGTGATATGAAAGTCACCCTGCACCTTGTTCAGCTCCAGCGTCCCATAAATCCGGCAACTGTCCACCTCCCTCCCCCACAACCTCGGCGTCTTCCCCCACCTCCCTTTTTTACTCCCCAGCGCAACAATGTCATGCACATGCTCCTCCCCAAACCCTTCTTCCTGCGTAGAGTCCACAAACCCCTCCCCGGTCAGCAGCCTCCCATGTGTATCCCTCCCCAGCTTGTGAATCCCCCTCTGGTCAACCCACTGGGCCCAGTTGGTCGGGTCCCGGTACAGCGCCTCCGCCGCCAAAATCCTATCCCCGGAGGCGTCCTGGACGTTGACGTGGATGTCGGCGCACTTCATCTTGATGACGGCGTCGAGGTTTAGATTCATGCCGTGGGAGACGCCCTTCTCGACGGCAAAGGTGTGGGTTTCCGTGCCGCGCCACCAGCGGGCGAGCTCGGACCAGACGAGGCAGAGTGAGAGGATCGTCATGGCTACTGTCCACTTGCCGCCCGAGGAGGTGTGGGTTACGTATTGGGGTTTTGCTTTTGCTGGAGGGGGGAGATAAATGTTAGCTGGTGATGGCCCTGGGATGATAGAGAGTGGGGAACGTACGGAAAGCATCGAAGGCGCTGACGATGCTGCCCTTGGCAGCAAACGGGTCGTCATCATCATGGCGATGACCCCGTTTTTCATCGTGGTCGTTCATCATGGCTAGTGTCGGTTGTGGTTCCTGCTATGTGAATCCCGCGTGTTTCGTACGCGACGGGAGCGACGGTAGAGCCCTAGCTCTCGGATGGCTGCGAGTTTCGAAAGCGCGCGCGCAGTATTATTCTCGTCGTCGTTATCTCAACTCAAGCCCCAGGATGGCCGCTGATCATGTCCCTCCGTGGGCCCCTCCACCAGCCTTGAATTCCAGTTTTGTCGGGGGAAAAAAGTTGGGGTTACCGCATCGGCGTCGGTAAGACCATCAGTTCCCGTTGACAATGGCAATGCAATTGTCAGTTGGCTGCCGTCAATCTCTCTACCGTCAAAGAAAGAATTGTCCCACTCAGAAAAAAGTTAGCACGAAGTAATCAACAGCCGCCAACCATTACAGCCATCGCCAATTGAATCTTGAGGACAGCTTGACCTTTCTGCGGCAGATCCCAGCGCCAAGACATGCGCCGCCCGTTCCAGCTCCACGCCAAACGGTTGGCAGACCCCTGTCAGCGACCCCTGATTGTGGAGACTTGTGCATGCGTGGGGTTGAATTCGCTTGCAAGTCACCAAGTGACTCTCTCAGTATCAAGCCAAGACTGAAGATGGCACCTTAGGTATAAGCATGATGTTCCCGTTGATTGTCTGTTCTTCTGTTCATATCAAGTATCTTCTAAGTATAATCATCCCAACTTACCCCCCCCCCAAGATCAATACCGCTCCATCAACCACAACCTCCTCTCATCAACTCCCATCTTCTCCAAAAACCCCCCCTCAAACTCCTTGATAGCCACATACCTCTCCACCAGCTCACCCCCAAGCATCTCGACCATCTCCGTGTCCTCCTGCAACGCCCTCAGTGCCTCCTCCACACTCCCCGGCAACATCTGCGAAATCCCCAGCTCCTTCCGATCCATATCACTCAACGTGGCCGGGTCCATTTCGCAATCACCCCAAACCATCTTCTCCTCCTTCTCAACCCCCCTAATCCCCGCCAGCAAAATAGCCGAAGCAACAAAGTACGGATTGGCCAGCCCGTCAATAATCTTCACCTCCCAGTGCGAGCCCTCAATCTTCCTCAGCGCCGTCTCCCGGTTCTGCGTGCCCCACGTAACCCATCTCCCACCAGCCCACACGCCGTCTTGCGCCCTATCGTAGCTTGCTGCGTTGGAATAGCTAAACGCCGTGATGGCGCACAGGTGCTTGAGGACCCCGGCGTAAAAGTGCTGTGTCACCTTCTCCGCATCAAAGGCGTCAGCTTCTGGAAGGATGGACATGTGCATGTGAGCCGCGGTGCCGCATGCTTTTGCAAAAGGTTTCGGATGAAGCGTCATCTTGAAGCCTGCCTCGGTGGCCAGGTTTGCCATGACATCCCGGGTGTGCAGCAGGGTATCAACCGCTTGAACGGGCGGGTAAGGAGGAAGGATGAGTTCGAACTGGCCAGTGGCGGACTCGGCGTGGATCTGTTCCACGTAAATATCCATGTGGGCAAGGGCTTCCACCATGTTCTTGAGCAAGGCATTGATTTTGGGGTTGGCGTAGTACTTTGAAACTGACCACGCATGTCCATCTGTCTTGAGGGCGGTGTAGCGATCCATTACTGAGTCGGACTCAACACGCTCAAGCAAGAGGAATTCAATCTCGAACCCAAGAAGGAAACCGAGTCCTTTTTGGGCACCAATCTCCACTGTTCGAAGAAGCAAAGATCGCGGACAAAGCGCCACAGGAAGCCCATCCTGCTCGCGAAACTCGCCATGCATGCTGATGTGTCCTGCAACAGGGCCATGCTTGAGGGAAGAGAAATCAGGATGTAAACGATATTCGCCTGTTGGAGAGGAGCTCGGGATGAGATAGTCATTCTGGATCATACCGAAGACAGCCTTGGTGATACCGATGTCTGTCGATCTGCCAGCCTCCAGGAGAGACGTGAACCTGCGAAACGGAACCAACCGCATGCGTTGAAGAGCGGTATAGTCGTTCCAGCATACCTGGACAAAGGTGGGCTCAATGGTATTGTTAAGAAACTCATGCAGCACCGTAAGGTTGCGGGAGGGATTGGGGTATATCGCCAGAGACCTGCTGGCAACTTCTTGTGCCTCTGGAAAATCTAGTCCAAGGTGATACAGCTTGTTTGCGTTTCTGAAAAGTAGGTCCTGGACAAGTACGATGGCGGCTTTCCAGCCGATATGTCCTTTTAGGACGTAACTGCAGAGAACCTAGACACATTAGCCAACCCGCTGGTTTTTGGGAGATCTCTGGTATACTTACCGTTTCAAAAGCCTCCCTTATCTGCAGAATCGCCAGCAAATACGTCTCGGGAAACCAATGGCCATCCGTGCTCCACAAGATCTTGGACCAAGGACACAGCTCCAGAATCTCCATGAGCAGCCTCTCCTGTCCATCCTTGCTGATGCAAGGAAACACCTCCCCGATATCGGCATACACGTTCTTATACACCGTAGCCATGTACGCAATCTCTTTTGTGAAGGGATAGCCAGCATGCAGCAACACCATGGGCACGTCTGGGTAGGCCCTGATGAACTCCTGCAAGTAACTCGGCGAAGCCTTGGCCAAAGTCAAGTCGCTATCTCCCAATCCGGTATGGAACTGAATCGGTTTCTTGGGCTTCCTAATGGGTTCCTCCTCTTGACCTTTTCCTTTGTAATCACGAATAAGCGTTGCCGTCCGGTGAATGACGTAATCATTCAGACTCGAATCCTCCAGTCTTGCGGCGCAACCCTTCAGGAATTCCTTGACGACTTCTTTCAACGCCGGTTGGACAGCATCTCCAGTTGGTTCTCTGCCGGCAACATCCAATCCAGTCCTGTAAGCAACCACACTCTTGAACCCGGCCACAAGAGGATCGTCAATCGCATTCTTGATGGCGTTATCAAATGACCCTGCCCAGGTCTCCCAAAACTCCTTGAGCGTTGCCGGGTCCTTGATAATCGCCTCTGCTCTCGCCACATCCTGGAAGTCACCGGCGCTAAGGTGCTTGATCAGGTCCGAGGCAACTGTCTCGATCCTAACAATTCTCTTGCACGGGCTCTGGACATATGAACTATGCCACTCCAGGTCCTCAACGGTATCCTTGTCGTCCAGCCCATCGTCCAGCAGGATGGTGTGCACGCCTTCCAGACAGCGGCTTATCCATTCGTTCCAGATCTCAGGTTCGTCTGGATCCAAGCGAATGGCCTCAAGCTTGGCAACGATGCTCTCCCAGCTGGGTGGGCATTTGAGTTCCTTGGCCAGTTGTCTCACGGCGCGCAGATGAGCCAATGTGCTGGTGGCGCTTTCGATGGCGTCGCCTGATGCTTCAGAGGTGATATGGAGTAGGGGGTATTTCCCCGTCTGGTTGTCCCAGTTCAGTAGTGGATGGGCATGATGGTCGATAATTGGGGTATTTCGTATGGTGTGGATGAGGAGGTCTAGCTGTGATTGGGTGATGGTGCTCTTCAGAAATCTCGTTAGCATTTGAGGTCTATTCAGGTATCGATGCTATTGGGATTGAACATACCATCATGTTGGTAGCTACAGCCCGATGGTCTCGAGTGGATGGTAGGTAAATTGTAGATTATCTGCAATAAGGATTAGGTCTCTGGTAGGTCACTGCGTGTATCCAACGTCAGGAAAACCATCAAGCATACCTTTGTGTGTATCGTAGGGCAATGGCCCCTTTCAAGTAAAGTGAAAGACGTTCGTTCACTCTACTAAAAGATCAAGAAATTGGGAAATTGTTGCTGTCATGAACAAGCTGAAGTAGCAATCCAGTGCTTGGGACAGAGCGGTACACAAAACGGAGGGCGAGTCCAGAAGAATGATGTTGGCTGTTTTGCCAGAGAGTCCGAGAGGCACGCAGCTCCGAAAAAGATGTGTCAGTGCCCAGCGCCAAGCGATGATGCCAGGAGCGATCATCAAAGACGGGTGGTCCTTTCCATCGTGCGTGCAGCTTTGGGCCGGTGCCGAGACGATCACCCAATGCTGGGCCTGCTCAGGGTTCACCTTTGTGTCACCATGCGATTGCACAACATTCCCAAAGTGATATCCATTTCGGAAATAGAAACTGGAGTGTGGGACTTTCACAGAGGACAAATAACGGTAGTGATGATGTTGTTTTGATTCAATAGGGCTGAGTCTAGTGAGGAGCACTAACAACTGGGGTTAGCGGAGTGCGCCCACCTGCCAAGCAGCGGATGGTTATCACTTGGCATCAGTGATCAGGATAAGGTGGTAGCTATCATTGCTAGCTATTGCTGCATTATCTCCCCCAAGATGCAGAAATAAAAGAAGCGCCAGAAGTAACCTAACTCGTGGCTTCAGCTGCCAATCAATGTCGTCAGCCTGTCAGACAGGAGACGGTGGTACCGGCACCAGACATGACCGAAACGGTGCCTGGGGCCGGTCTGGTGGCCCGTGTCGCCCCTGCTGACCAAGATTGCGGGTAGGCTGCTTGGCAAATGCTTGGTCTGATCGCCAAGAGCAGCCAATTCGACATGTTCCCCATCGTTCAGGATGCCAAGTCTTGAAGGAAAGGATTGAGTTATGAAAACACCAACGTCATGCCTCGCTCAGGGAGAGAGCTTCCAGAAGGGAGCTGGAATGTAGCTCTTCCAGAGACAGATTGACAGCGTATAAATATATGATGGATCAGCAGGAGACAGCCCCTCGTGTCTCTTATCAGCCCATCCCTCCCTGTCCACACCCGCCATCCCGACCGTATGCCTCTTTCCGGAAGTGATGGCTGTATGCGATACCAAAACATCCTTGCTGCGCTGTTAGACAGCCCCTCAGTTTTGCGTGTGCAGTTTCGTGTCATCCCAAGCCCGGCACTATTGATTTGACCGTTGTGGGGGAGTATCTGCGAGACCACCCGGATTTTATTAGTGCTGTGTGTCGCTCCCACACGCGCGCATCAAGACGCAGATTAGCGACACTTGCCCCCATTCCAAGTTTTTCCCCCCTTGCCCCCATCTTTTTCCTTGTTCGCCATTCAACAACGCCGAAATAACGCGACACAACACTCTGTTCAGGTCCGGAGTCCACTCGCTTTTTGCAACCAAACTACGGAAAAGAAAACGATTTAAGACATCAAAAAGAAGACTAACAACATCGTCATCACGACTTCCAATGGTTTCGACTTAGAACACCCTTCAGCTTTTGCAACGGCAATCCTTTGGTGTACCTACACTCATCACATTCGTTTTCCATTCTTTAAGCCCCCCTTTCCGGTCGCTTTTCTCTTTTCGTCAGCAACAAACAAATCAAACGCAACCAACAGCAACACCGATACTCAGCATGATTTCGCCAATACGGCTCACGATGGCCGCCCTGCTAGGTAGCGCCGCCGTCGCCAACGCCGCCACTTACAGCATCGCGTCCAATGGTGCGCATCCCTGCACTCAACTATCCTAACCCACCCATAATACTAACAATTACCTAGCCGACATCAAACAAACCTCCTCCCTCCTCGCCTGGGACCTCCTCCAATATTACAAAGGCAACCTCACCGGCCAAACACCCGGCATCCTCCCGGGTCCTCCCCCAGCAGGAGATTACTACTGGTGGGAAGGCGGCGCCATGTGGGGGACCCTGATCGACTACTGGAAGTTCACCGGCGACTCCAGCTACAATGACTTGATAACCCAAGCCATGCTCTGGCAGGTCGGCCCGGACAAGGACTACATGCCTCCCAACTATACTGCTTCCTTGGGAAATGACGATCAGGGGTTCTGGGGCATGTCGGCGATGCTGGCGGCGGAGAACAACTTTCCCGATCCGCCGGATGACGAGCCACAGTGGTTGGCGCTGGCGCAGGCGGTGTTCAACACCCAGGCGAGCCCGGATAGGCACGATGAGACGTGCAACGGGGGACTGAGATGGCAGATTCCGTGGTCGAATAATGGGTATAATTATAAGAACAGTCGGTCTACCTTTTCTTTATTGCCGAGGGGGGGAATTATGATGGACTGACGCAAGACACAGGTATCGCCAACGGATGCTTCTTCAACTTGGGCGCGAGGTTGGCTCGGTACACGGGTAATACCACCTATGCGGACTGGGCGGCAAAGACGTGGGACTGGATGAGGGGGGTCGGGTTCATGGACGACAAGTACAACATTTACGACGGCGGGCACGTCGAGCACAACTGCACCGACATTAACCGGGCGCAGTTTTCGTACAACAACGGGGTGTTTTTGCTGGGTGCGGCATACATGTATAATTATGTAGGTGGTGTCTTTTCACCCCCCTTTCCTTTTTCATCACACGGTCAAGGTTAACTAACGAAAACAATAGACAAATGGCAGTGACATCTGGCGCGAGCGCCTAGACGGCCTCGTTGACGCCACCGTCCGAGTCTTCTTCCCCGACAATATCGCCTACGAGGTTGCCTGCGAAGAGCACATGTCCTGCACGACCGACATGTTGAGTTTTAAAGGCTACGTCGCCCGCTGGATGGCCACCGCCACCCAAGTCGCGCCCTTTATCGCCCCAAAGGTGTTGCCCGTCCTGCAAAACTCTGCCAAGGCTGCTATTGCCAGTTGCGTGGGCGAGAAGAACGGGCAGAGAGCGTGTGGGTTTAAGTGGTCCACGGGCGCTTTTGACGGGAGCGTGGGGGCAGGGCAGCAGATGAACGTGTTGGGGGCAGTGTCGTCGTTGTTGATTGGGCAGAGTAGGGCTCCTGTGACGAACTCGACGGGGGGCACGAGTAGAGGGGATCCGAACGCGGGGAGCCAGAGTGACGACTTCAAGGACAAGTACTTGCCGCCGACGACGGGGGATAAGGCGGGCGCGGGGATAGTGACGGTTTTGATATTGGTTAGTGTGGTGGGCACGTTTGGGTGGATGAGCACTGGTGTTTAGGCTTTTTCTTGTTATCCGGGGACATATATTGATGTGATTGTTTTTTGTTGTGACAAAGGAAATGATAAAAATTGGTCATGGAAAATCATTCTGGGGTTCGTATGTATGTATTTAGCGTGGGACTGTCGCTTTTGGTGTAATTGTACTGTTGTGTAATACTTGGTTTGAACTGTGGTTTTGTCGTCGTCTCGTTGTCGAAACTGTTGTATAATCAAGGCCATATCTCCCTGAAGCTCTTGATGATTTTACACACGCTCTTATGGCCACCCTCTGTCCAGCCTTTCACCTGGCACTCCTACAATCCTGTATCAGCAACATATTCCACAACATACCAAGCAATAGGCATACCTTGGAGCAATAACCCACCCCCCTACACCCGGTACACCTCGCCAGTTCCTCCCCTTCCTTCCCACAATTCCCACACTTTTTTTCTCCTTCAACAACAACAAACTCCCAATCCTGCCCCACCTCCACCACCTTTTCCAGCTTCCCCGGTATCACCCTCAGTCCCGACTGTGCTTCCCACTCATCCCTCCCACCAGATATCACAACCTTGCCCTGTTTGACATCATCTGATGAGTCTGTACGTTTCGCATTTGGCAACAAGATACAGTTCCCCTTTTTGAGACCTGAGCCCTTGAAATCAACGTCGGAGGCGTGGGGGGAAGCGTTGAGATCGGACCAGGTCAGGGCGAAGGAGGTGGAGGAGAGGTCGGAGCAGATCAGGGTTGGGCGGGTGAGGGAGAGGTTTTCCTTTATTTCTGCGAGGAGGTAGTACGACTCTGAGGGCGCATTATTGTCTAGGGTTGAAGGAATAGAGTTGAAGGTCTTGAAGATGGTCGGGGAGGTGAAATCTGGTGGAGACATCATGAGGAAATTTGTGTAAAATAAGAGGTTGGTGACAAACGGGAGAGGTAAGAGAGGTGTGAATAACGGGTTGGTAAATTGAAATTGAAATGTGGAAAGGTTGTTGATATGAAAGATGAAGACGAATTGTGAGAAGGTTGAAGTGCGGGGAGCGGTCAGCAAACTGAAGTCAAGCTCACCCACCCCACATAAACCTTGGCGCTATCAGGGGCTTTTAGGGGTCATCACCACCACCACACTTCTTATAAAGGCCAAGTAGTAGCTATATACATTGCAAAACAACTACTAACCCCTCCCCCCCCCCAAAAAATAAAATAAAAAGCCGTACACATAAATCCTTCACTTCGAAGCCCTTTCCTCCCCCTCTCCCTCCCCCTTCCCCATAACCTGCTCATACAACACATCACTCCTCACACTGAACTTGACCCCCTTCTTCACCTCATCGCCCGAGTGCAGCACGGCACTATGCTGAAAAATCAGCACCCTCCCCGCCTTACACTCAACGTCATACCTCCTCTTCTCATCCGAGCTAAACAGCGTCGTCGCGCCCCCGACCAGCTCCGTGCTATCCGGGTCCTCAGCCGTCGCTTTGCAATCATTCAGATAGATATGCACCGTAAACAGCGTCTTGACTACCTGCTCCTTATCCATCGATGCGTAAAAAGGGCTGTCACAGTGCGCTGGAAATATCTGTCAGTAAAACTCTCACGGCTCAAATACAGCGAACCCTATTCCGAGATTTTGACTGTATCTGGTAGTGACGATGACTTACGCTGAAAAAAACCCCCCTTCCCATACCTCAAAAACCTCAACCTTTCATTCATCCTCCTCATCACCCACTCCCCCCGTCCATTATCCCCGTGCCACTCCCCCCGTCCTGTAACCTTCTTCACCCTCTCCCTCCCCTTGATAACCTCGATCTCCTTCCTCAACCCTTCCACCGTTAAGCACCGCTCCCAAATCCTATCCGCTATTGTCTTCGTATCCCAAATAATCCTGTCCGACCGCCTATAACTCGGCTCCAAGATCTCAAACCCGCCCCCGATATTCACCAGCGCCGGCCCCCATGGCCCGCCGTCTTCTCCTCTAGCAGTGGGGCTGTCTAAGGGGACGGAGGCCTCGGCGTATTGTATGAGTTGGGTGCATTCAGACGGGGAGAGGACGTTCTCGAGGATGAAGGCTAACTTCCCTTGGCCTTCCGGAATGGGGGTGGTGGACCAGTCGAGCGGGGAGAAGGTGATCGGGCGGGCGTCGGGGACGTTAGGGACGAGGGAGAGGAAGTTGGGGGGTATATCAAGGGGAACGGAGGTGTAAGAGGTTTGGATGGGCTTGTGGGGCTTAATGTGCTGGTGGGAGGGGGGCTTTTCGTCGCTGTCGGTGGAAAAGAAGGGGAATTTGATGTTGGAGAGCATAATGGTGAAAGAGGCGGTGAGAGGCTGTGTTGACTGAAGTAGCGTGAAGTTGATGAAAGATAGGGTTTGTTACTTGTTGAAGAGATGAGGAGGGGGAGCAAGTAAAAGCGAAGATGGCTGTGTATATGTGTATATTGTAGGGGTTAAGACCGATGGGTTGTCACAACGAGGCGCAGTGGTATTTAGTTGCCTGGGCTCTTGGCAGAGGCGACGCGCTCATAGGGCTGATCGGACACCCCCAGTTCTCGGGAAGGTGTCCCGCTTAAGGTCCAATCCGAACCTGTCTGCTCTCAATGCGAGTCCTGGATAAAAAGACAGATATGTCGCCTTGTACGCTGCTTCTCGAGATATAGGTCAGCATCGTATGAGAAAAAGACAAATTCACAGACTCAGTCACTCGAAAAGATGGCTGCCTGAAGTTGAAAAGTCTGCCTAAACCGGCATCTTGTATACACCCGCGTCTAATGGTATCATACAGTCACCTCCAGCTCCATATTCTTGTATCCCAGCAACCGCTTCGCGCTCAACCACAGCTCAAACGCCTCCAGCTTCAGTTCCACCCTCAAGAACCCCAGCCAAGCGGCAAACACCCGAATGGCATTCGGTGGCCAGTACAAGCTCCCCCTCTGCCTGATCTCATCAAGCTGCTCGTAAAACACCGTCCGCATGCAATACCTAGCCAGAATCAGGAACTGTCTAACCGGCCCCTGTCTTGTATGCAGACTCTCATCCAGACTCCTCGTCAGATCATTCGTCTTCAGAATCAACAAAATAATCCTCGGCACCTGCCCCAACATCTGTACCAAGTCAACCAGCAACCCCTCCTGCAGCGCCGTGCTCATAGTCTTTTGCTCACTCGCCTCCTTCGGCTTCATTACGCCTCCTTCATTAGTTGCGCTCACAATCATGAAATCCCTCCCTGTGATCGCCGAGGCAAACAGCGGGAACTTGTCCTCCCCAATGCCGGCGACCTCATTGACATACTTTTTCATCCCTTCCATATCCCCATCAATCACCGCCAGCCACATCTTTGCGTAGCTTCTCCGCAAATCCTGGGGAATATCTCTGTACAGCCCGTGGTCATAGAGCACAATATCGAAATTCGGTCCTCTCCTTCTAGTATCATTCTTTCGAATGGCGATATTGCCTCCATGAGGATCGCAGTGCAGCGGTGCTCCCTCGCCAAAGATCATCTCGTTGAATATCCTGGCCAGTGTAGCAGAGACTTCATCTCTGTCGATCCCCTGCGAGTCCATATAGTTCAAATCATCCAGCCTCTTGCCTGCTTCGCATGCCATGACCAGGATCCGTTTCTTCGCCCAAAGGACATCTGGGATCACCAATGGGAGAGGCTGTGATAGTGACCCAAAGTATTCTTTTGTCCGTTTCGAGTTCTCGGCTTCGCATTCGAAATTAAGCTCTTGCGGTAACGAAACCTCTACTTCGGAGGATAGCCACTCAAGATCGTATTCGGGGAAGAAGCGCTTAAGCGTGGAGAAGGTGAAGGAGGTGAGGTCCATGTCGAGTTTGGCCCATTTTTGTAGAGCTGGGTGCTGGACTTTGACGGCGACATTTTGACCAGTCTCCTTGATCGTAGCCATATGGACCTGGGCAAGGGAAGCAGCACCTATTGGCTCAGGGGAGAACTCTGAAAAGTAATCCCACAGATCTTGTCCGGTATCGGCTTTGAACATGGCTTGGATCGATTCGAACGAGGAGACGGGGCATTTATCTTGAAGCGGGATGAAGGTCGTTGTCCACTCGGGTGGGAGGAGATAATTCATTGCGCTCTGTGAAACAGTCTTGCGTTAGCCCCTGACGGCTAGTTAACGGAAAAGGGGTGTCACGAACCAGATGCTGCCCCAACTTGATAAAGATGCCACCGCTCTGCTCTAGAACTTTTAATGTCCTGTCGGCGCATCTCTTATGACAGGCCTTGAGGAGAATTTCCTTCTCTTCTGGGTCCTCCACTATATCCCGCCGGTTGAGGGTGGCGCGGTAGTCGTTGATACAGAGCACCAGCGCGGCGGCCACCCTGCCGGTTCGCTCCATCGCTTCATATGTGGCCTTGACATCGTCACCAAAGGCCAGTAAAGTTCCACCAACTGTAGCAGCGGCAGCGGCAGCGGCAGCGCCCCCTCCTGTCGCGGCCATCACAGCCGACCTCCTGGCTTTCGATCTGCCACCGTAATTTGAGTGCTGGCGTCCTCCGTTATTACCGGCGTTGCTGCCATATCGTCTCGTCGTTGGGCCGTTCGCGCGAAGTAGGCTCGGTACCCCTTTTCTACCTGTCGGAATAGAGTTGCGACACTGGGCGCATGTCCAGCCTGTTTGTTGAGCAAAGGACGTGGTGGAGGCCAGGCGCTTTGCGGCGGCAATTGAGGCTCTCGAGGATAACATCTCGTCGGTTTGGTATATTAAAAGAATCGTAATCAAGACATTAGACAAAGAAGAGCAAAATCTAGGGAAAGGCGGGCGTGATGAGAGGCGGCATCGGAACTGGCGCAATCATCAAGAAATTGTTGAGGGCATCGCCTCTTTCATTTTTTTTTTTAAGTGGCCGCACCGCACCAAGGGACGGGCACCTGCCATGTCCAAGATTAATTGGATCGGGTGGCCCGGTGCCGGCCGGGGCAGCCTTGACATGACGGGGTGTATGGGTTAGGGTTGGAGCGGAAAATCATGTTTGACAGAAACGGAGGTTGTTGGTGGATTCTGAGGAATTCAGAAGGCATAAAAACGAGGCTATCAGCAAATTTGAGATATAATCAAAAGTTCTGCCCCTACTTCTAGATTCAGATGAACTGCGGACAGACATCCTGAATCAAAGTGACAGAGTCTGAGCGCAAACTTCTGCTGGGTAGAGATGTCAGAGGCTGGCCAATCAGATACCCCTGTCTGGTGCGTGTAAGTCAATGCTTCCCGTTTCGGTCTCAAGACAACAGCTCCTCTTAGAGAAGGTGTGCAAAAGCTTTCGTTTGGGAACTTTCAAAGAGATCTTAGAGCTTGGTTCCACTTGCTGTTGTTCTTAAGTTCTGTGCGAGACCACTTCTTACAGGCTTTTTAAGAGCGCTCTGGCATGTACCCGGCGACCTTTGAGATCTTCACGCCAAGAGGAGAGAGACAATACTTGCAAAAGATATCATGATTTGTGTGGAGCGGGAAACCAGGTCAAAGATTCTGAAGCTAGTTGACAATAATATTGCAAGTTGTGGGTCTGACTGTCACGGAGCTGAGGAGCATTGTGTCAGTTGCGGTGTTTTGCCACCATTCTCAAAATTCACCCAAGCAAGACCTCGGGAAGCTGAAAACTTGGCTATTCACAGCTGTGCGGGGTCAGTATCCGTCAAATTCTATGTGTGTAGAGTACTGATATCATTTAGAGCATGGTATTGAAGTGTTTAGCAAGGTTCTGAGCAAGTAGTGAATGTTATCCAGTGGGGCCATTGTTCATGAAAAGCTCCTGTCCCATGCCATTTCAATGTCCCAACGCTCATTGTCTGCATCTTCGTCTGCTAAAGTGACCATCGCCCCGTATCAATACACATACCAATAGCACGGTAGCCAAGGCTTTTGCAAGGAGATATCGATGGTTATTTATGTAGGAAAGGTGCAATAAGTATCAGATGGCGTTCAATGGTAGGCCACGTGAGTTTATCTGCCTAGTTGAAAGAGATTAGGCTTTATTGTTAAACTTTAGATGCGTTCGACTTAGGAGACATCTAGTCCAGGAAGATAGGCAGGGCAGGGGAGCAAATGGCCCCAATTCAACAGATATCAACAATGAAAGGGGCCATTAGAAAGATGCCCGGGAACATGGCTTTTTACGGCTTCTGCTCTCATCTTCATTGACCCATTGCCATGAACAGCCTTAGACGCTGGAACTATTCATGGATGAAAACATCATCAGATCCTTCAAAGAGTTCTCAATTTCACGAACCCAGTCCAGGCAAAAACGTTTAAGCATCCTCTTCCGATTGCCTTGTGGACAACCGAGACCCCGAGAACTTGAGGCCAAACAGCTCTTTGGCTATTCTGTCTATGGATTTCACCTCGCTTCCCTCAGGCGCCTGGGCACGGATTCTTATTGTTGCGTGTAAACCCGTCTCTCTAACCCCAGCTCCTGTAACTCCAATTCAACATCATTGACTTCCCCGCCATCATTTTATTCTTCCCCTACACAATACCACAACGCCAATCCTCCCGCCAAGTCCCACCACCAATCCAGACCCGCACAGTTTATCAGAACGCTCAGGAGCACCGTCAGCTTTGATAGACAACTTCCCCGCCACTTATCTCATTTTTCAGTAGTAAAATTGACTTCTACTGTCCTAAACCTCTTCACGGCTCCTCCACGCACTCTTGACACTCACCAGCTTCATCACCCACCTCTGGCTCGCCCACCAAGTCAGCCAGGATGATGATGACCAAGCAGGCCACTCAGGCCGCTCAGACCACCCGAATGAGTCGCGGTCATTTTGAGCCTTGTGTGTCGTCTCCGCTTCGACCCCGGGTTTTGGATCCTGAGTCACAGATCGACAAGGACGCCCCAGCTTCCCTGGAGGGAACCTCCCATTGTGAGGGAAAGAGCGGCCGCTCCAAAGGCAAGAACAAGATGTCCAGCTCCGCCTCGATCACTGATAAAGCTGAAATTGGCATTGTCATCCGTATCTCCAGGGACGTTGGCGACGACGAGGTCGGTGAGAAGAAGCTTGACGACGACGACGACGATGAGGACCAGACTCGCGCCGCCCTGGGCGACATCACTCATCTTCTCATCATACCCGCTAACTCCAAAACTTTCTGCCTTCCCCAGATCATCCGCCCCAGCTCCCACAAGTGTTCACCCAGGAGCATCCACAAAGTTGCAGAGCAAGACCCTGAGCCTGGCCCCTCCGAGAAAACTCAGACTGCCACCACCACACCTCGCGGCAACAACGCAGCTTTGAGTGTTGACTTGGAGGTCGAGCTCCCTGAGCAGGACGAGAACATCCCGCCGCCTTTCACCCCTATCCGCCGCCACCGCTCTGGGACCGCTCCTTCCCGTCCTCGGGTTCCTTTCTCCGCCAACAGCAGCGACTCCCCTGACCACGCAGAGATGGCCCGCCGCATTGTGCTGAAGTACCGCAAGGAGATGGAGGACTGCGACAAGTGGAATGCCGAGTCTCGCAAGCTTGTCTCCATGAGAGGCACCTGCCGCGGTCGTCGACTTATCAAGAAGTCCGACCGCATCAGCAACAGCCCTCTCCTTAAGAGCGAGGCCAAGAATTTCTGCTTCGGCCTCGGTGAGCTTCCCGAGGACAAGGGCTTGGGCTTCGAGATCTACGTCGATGAGGATTACAAGTCCACTGCCTCTTCTGATGCTGCTGAGGAGGGCAAGAAAGTTCCTGCTGCCATCGAGGATTCTTCCTCCATCTCCGACTTCGAGCTCCCCTCTCCCGTCTTCGAGAAGTCTTCTCTTCACGATACCCTGGCTCCTGAGAAGTAAACCAACGGCCAACCCATCTCTATTCAACATAGGCAAGGCGTACGGAACTCACCAAAGGACGCTACACATTGACGACACAGACGACACGAATTATGACTATGCAGTTACGCTCGCTCTCCCTCTTTTCTTTTTTCCCTCATTCTTATGATTTTCATGACGCGCTCCGGATGCGCATGACAAGCCCAGGCATTCGGGGAACGGTCTTATGCGGGATGGAAATCGGGTCAATCGCTTATCTTTTTCTTTCTCTGGTTTGGTGGACGGGGTTACGTAGTTCGTTAAGCAAGTCAATCGAGTTTCATTGGGTTTCGACGAGATGAGTTTCATGACCTACATCCTGGTACAGGCATCATCGGAAGCAGTTTGCTATTCTTATTTATCCCGCCAATCAGCATACACAACGTTAGGAGCGTGGTTTATTAGGCAATGGGTCTCTGGTGATGAATTTACATGGTTACCTCTGTCTTCTTGTGCGTTGAATTTTGTTGTGTCGTGGTGTCTTTGTATGTAGCTTACCTGAAGTCTTGAGGCTTTCAACAAACTATCTCAAATCTCGATCAGATCGATGGTGCCGCGCTTTTCCAAACGGCTATTTTCTTGCCTAGCGTGACATGTGGACAAGTGACGAAGAAGTCGGACCATTGCCAATCGATAAGTAGCCGCTCCCGCAGACAAAATCTGCAGGATCATCTGTGGAAACTTCCATCTGCTCCCGAATCGCCAACAATCGAAGGATGTCGTTGAACAGAGCCAAGACTCTGGCGGCCACCAGGCAGTGGATGGCGGCTGATCGGCGCTTGGGGGTCCACCTGCCTTAAGGTGGGACAGCAAAGGCAATTGACAGAGGGTCATGATGTAATTGACGTCATTGGTGATGTTTCCCAGAAGCTTCAGATTCTGCCAAAGCGCCTTCAGAGGGAATATTTAGGGGGCGCGGTTGTCACCTTCTGCATTTTCTGATTCAATTCTCCAGTTCAATCTTCAGTCAAAGCCAACAATCCAAATCTTACCATTCTGAAAGCTCTGTCTCACGACCACAACAACACCTCACCGTGTTAGTTTCCATACTCCCTTTCATGATATCAGATTCCCAAAATAGATAGCTAACATCTACCACCAGAAAACCACACAAAAAGCATAACTACAATGCCCCAATCCAAGGCCGACAAGATTGAAGAGGTCCGGCAAAACCTCCCACTCCCAGAGCAGCCCCCCCAGCCCCCAGACTGGCAGTCTGCCGATTCTAGGAACACCAACGTTGGCAGCGGCCGTCTGTCGAGCGACATCTCTACCGGGCCCGGTTCCACAGCTGGACTGAGGGAGCCTGCGACCAAGGCGTCGGAGGATATTGACATGAGCGGTATTGGTCGGCAGGGCAAGGATGGGTTGAGCGAGCCTCCTAAGGATGCTCGGGCCAAGTAAATGGGAAGATGGGATTTGATTAGCGATGTTTTAATGGTTATGAGGAATGGTGATGCAATTGAGATAACTGGGAAGTTTTACAACTTGGACTTGACTAGGTCTTGTGGGTGTGGCGAATTCACGTGTTTGTTGCCTTGGCTACCTACCTACCTATTGCTAACTGATATCATGTTAAGACCTTTTACTAGAGTTTTGTAAACAATTCATTACGAATTCAAGTGCGCCATCTTTACTCTCACTTCCCCCTGCCGGTTATTTGTGTCCGAGATACATAGTCGCCGCCTCCCGTTCTGTCACCAAGGTGTCACACAAGTATTCAACTTTGGGGTCTAGTATAAGCGGTTCAGAACAACAGGCGGTATTTGGAAGCAGGTAAACCTTGACATCAGGAGGGCTTGTATCCTTCCTCCGTAATAAGTCCAAGGTAGACAGAAGGTCACGAGAAGTTCAAACTGTCTTTAACTTAGACGATGCTCTCTCAATCCAACTTTGTTACCCTTGAACCGTTCTTCTTGCTACGACTCGGCCAATTAACCAGCCGTAGATGCCTGTCTGGCAGTTCCCTGTCATTGGGCATGATCACCTTTCCTGGGCTTTCAGCCACAATGTCATTGGATACGGGCCAGCGTCGCAACCATCGTCTTCTGACAAGTTCTGATGATCATCAAAAGTGCCTCGGGGATCATCATTTTCGCGCACCTGGCGGAAGCTTCTCATCGCATTGATTACACTGGCATAGCATCATGGTCAGGACAACGAGATCATGTAGAGGAGCTTTGGGAGTGGCCACTCACCACGGGAGTCCCGTTCTGCGTGGTAACTACCTGAACCTTCAAGACGGCAATGGTTGTGACGCTGACATGTATCCAATGACATTTAATTGATCGTGTGATGTTTTGAGCAAGAGGTACGGGCACGTCGAAGATCCGCTAGGAACAATTGAGTTAAATAGGCGCACGCCAAGTAAAATAAACCATTCAACAAACAACCCAAAAATCAGAAAGAGAGCAGACGAGGCACTCACCTGTGCCGAAGAGGCGGTTGTGTGGGCGGGCTGTCTACTGTCAAAAAGCGTGCACGCGCTCAGGGCTCCAAGTGCCGCAAGGGCGCGCGAGCGCACTTTTTGCTGTGGACCGTTAATGCTGGGACAAAATTCGGCGTGTAAATATTGGTCAATTTGCCAAGATGTTTCATGGACTGTAGTACGGAGTAGAAGCTGTCATTTACAAGTTGCTAGGACGATTTGATCACTGGTGCTTGGTGTTAGTTGAGACGGTTTGGTATAATGGAATGGTGAACTAGAAGGGTATCTTACGCACGGACCATATCAAAGCCCAAAGATAGGGGTAACTCAACAAGCTCTCTGGAAAATAAGCATTTTGATGACAACCTTGAGGAATCGTGGACAGTCGTTCAAAAATTTGATCTATACACCTTGTTAAGAAATCACCGTGGCAATATTCGTTGTTGATACTCTGGTATATGCAGGAACCCACATTAAGCGGAAATGTATCAAAGCTGCTTCTTTGCTAGGCCCATGTGTGACCGGGCATTCTCAGCTACATATGGCCAAGTCTGAAAGATATGTAAGATGCTGAGAAAACTAAAATTGATGGCAGGAAAGGAACTCCAGGGCCCGTACATGACGGCCATGTTGAACAAACCGGGCTTCCTCAAAAGCCTTGTACGTATCGAAAACTATAAAGCAGCCATCGTCTCCTTGAACACTAGGGATAAGAATAAAACTGTGTCTACATCAAATCTGAAGAGAAAAGTCTATAAAAAGGTACATTCACGTCGTCAAACAATGACATATACCCGGAGCTCACCTGCTCTTTCCCTCCTCCTCCTCCGAGATGTCTCGGCGCCAGCAGCTCCTCGGCCCTAACCTCAGCCGCCATCAAGTCGCAACCGAGCCGCGACGATGTCATGATGCTGCGGGTCATATCGAGGGCACCCACAAAGCGCATCTCAGATTCCGCAGAAAGGTATAAAGCCTCTTCCTCCATTCCGTTGCTGCTTTCTTTTTCCAAACCCAATACAAGACAACAAAACCGTCTCTGGCTGTGAACACAACAACTTCTCATGATCGCCACCACCACTCAGTTTTCATACCGGTTTACTTCTCCTTGGTCTTCCGATCCGCCCCTTTTCAAGCATCTTGACAACTCCTCTTGTCAGCTCAAGAAGTTATAGGTATTCTCAACTCCCTTTGCTTCCGTAGCCTTGTCCTCTGCAACAAGTCAAAAGTCCCTCCCAGTCCGGTTTCCCATCTCACCCAGCTCTGATACTCTAGTTTGACTTCCAGATACATCCTTCTTCCAAGTGTCGCAGGGTTTATATTGTCAATTTGAGCTTTTGATGATCTATTACAGACCTCAGTTCACCTTAATATCATCATCCAAGGTGTGTACTGGAGTCTACCGTGTCAGAGTAACTGTAGGAAACTGACAAATCGAGTCGACAGTGTCCCAGCATCATTCCGCCTTGCTTCAGAGCATCGATATCGACGAATCTGTTACCAGTAGAAGACTTGACGGCATATCCATCAATTTGTCTGTCATTCCAGGCACTCTATTGCGTAAGGATTTCACCTCGTCGCGTTGTGCCCGACCACCTTCCCTCCTGCCTTCCTCCTGCCTTCCTCCTGCCTTCCTCCTTCCTTCCTTCCAGCACACTGCTCCTGCCTTCCTCGCCTAACCCCCACCATACGCGTACCCTTTCTACCTGCCCACTCGCTACCTAGCCTCACCGCCTTCATGAGTACTCCTCCAAGAAGCTTCTCCTCTGCCTACCTATCTCACAACACTTTCTCAGTCTTGAAAATTTTCCCACCTCTTTCCAAGCCTACAGCTGTGACCTCATCCAACCGGCCCGTCCGAGTTCTGTCATAACCCCTACGCTTTTTAAACCGTCTTTCAGACTACCATCATTGATAAGTTGTCCTAGACAGCTCATTTTCCTATTTTCGACAACTCGACTGCTCAATCAAATTGACTCCATCACCTGTTCCAGAATCGACTTGAAACACTTCCGAGTGTCATATCACGTCACCTTCGGATTTTGCCCAAGCATCTAGCCATCATGTCTCTCGACAAAGAGAACATTGCTAAGACTCCCGAGGAGCTGGCGCAGGAGCTGGAGGAACAGGCTGTCATTCAGCAAGCCATGATGGTAAGAAGCTTTCCTCGCATTTTCATGCAACACATTGCTAACTACTCACAGGCCGATTTAGGCATCGGCCGAGTGAACGACCTTGCTGTCGATGATGGCGAATTGGAAGCAATGAAAGCCGCCAACAAGGCCAAGAAGTGCGGTACAAAGAAAGGCCGTCCTGATCACGGCGATCATCAGCCTCGAGTTGAGTACCGTTGTCGGGCCCTAAACGAGAGTGCCGCGGTCGTGGCGAGGTGCACTAACATGGCCACTGTTTGGAAGGGTAATATATCTCTTTCAACCTTGATAAAATGATGGAGGCTAACATTGCGGCAGATGCCGTTGCGTCGGGCGTCTTTGATGATGATGATGCTGCCGCGGTAAAAGGGCTTGACGACCTTGGAGGTCCCCGCCTTCACGAAAGGAAGGCAGATGCCAGGGTCAAGGCAACGGCCCTGATCAACTTTCAGAAAAGACAGAACAATAAGTGAGTCCATTGACGGCCTGTTATCGTGCCAAGGAGAGGCCTTAATGCTAACCATACTACAACAGCCTTCATCCTTATGCGATGCAGAGCCAGATGCCACCGTCCAAGAAGCCGCGTCACTCGTCCTCGCACATTCATCAGACGGTCAAGAGCGGGACACCGTTTGGTGGTCATCACAACCGAAACCAGAACGCGTCCAGCTCCAAGATGACTGGTTCATCCCGGCAATCATCAGCTCCTATCCCGCCAAGTTACTCGACGTCAAAGCATGTCCAAGGCCCACCAAGAATCGTCCAACAACGTTTGGAAATCATCTCAATCCCACCATCTCAGTATGGTGGAAATCAGAAAATCGCCAGCCCGCCGAACATGGTCGCTCGGGCAGAGGTCCTAGTCACCCCACCTGGGAACAAGCGTCCGATGCCTTCGATTGTCTTCCTGACGGTGGCCGGAGCACCAACTCTGGGTCTCTTCATGGTATTCGTGGAGAACAAGCTGTTCATCCAGTTTACTATTTCTGAGTATCAGGACTTCATGTCCAGCGACGTCACTCTCTCACTTCATTTTGGAGAGAACGTTCTGTTCTTCAGTCTGACTTTCAGAACTGCTGCTGAGCTCGAAGTTTTCCTTAAGGTTCTCAGAGAGCTCAAGGCCGGCAAGTACTCTGTGAGAGCCCTCGAGTCTTCTACCAAGAAGCCTGTCGCCGAGATGTTGGTTGCTCCCAAGACGTCGGGTGTCCCGGTGAAGACTGCTCCCCCGGACGCTGCTCCCGCAAAGCCTGTGGCCCGTTTGCCGCCACCCACGGCCCAGGCTGTGACGCCGGCTCCCAAGGCGATGCAGTATGCTACTCGCATGCTCGCAGGTGAAGGCAGCAGCAGGTGCCAACTCGATGATCATCATAATGTTGAGTCACCACAAGGTGTGCTCATCAGCCTCGATGGCAAGGACACCAGCCCCGTCTCGAAGCGTTGCAGCTCAGAGGTTCCTGCTCTGGTGCCCCATGCCCACAACATTAGCAGAGCAAGCACGCCCACACAGAATGACGCCTTGACGCTGGAGCCTTTCAAGTTGTCAGTTCCTGACGCGGTTGCCATGCTTCGTAACATGCTTACTGCTTTCATCATGAAAAAGGCCGGTGGGAAGACTAAGCAGGAACTTGCTGCTACGGTCGAGGGCATCCGAGAGGCCTTTATGGATGTGGTCTGCCAGGATCACACAGGATCTGAGCGACAAGAGGTGGTCGCACAGATAGAGGACTATCTCAACTCTTCTGCAGCGACATCTGGGGAACATCGTCGCCTCCAATACACAAAGGAAGAGATGTTTGAGATGTTTGATAATCAGGTCCAACCCCCGGCCTGGTTGGCGAATCTCCCATACCTTCCCCCGCGTACTAAATCTCGGCAGTCACCACGTCTTGAGGATCCGTTATACACTCCTCCTGTTGACGATGTCGTTACCAAGAAAAATATTTGCAAGTCCACAATGGGTATGGACTGGGTGTTGAGAAAAGCAGAGTTTTCTGCTACTACGAATCGAGGACAGCCCGTCGCGGTTATCACAAGAGAGTCGTCTATGGCTGCGTCTCCAAAGCAGCCTGAATCAGAGAAGTCAAAGAAGACTATCCTATTACAACCGTCAACCGCAACCTTGCAGCCAGTGCAGGTTCCGGTGAAGCCCATGGATGAACCTCGGAAACCTGATGTCGGGCTTCAGGCATCACGATGGTCTTCGGGAATGGCTGCTCCCATTCAAAACATCAATGCTTTTACGGGACTTCCGTACGAGAATCGCTGGAAGAAGGGCAGTTATCTCTTCGATCTTGCTCAGCTTGACCCGCAGACCAAGGTTGACCGACCAGTTGACGATCTGGTGGATTATTTTCTCCCAACTTCGCAGGCGGGCGGGAAAGCGGGAGCATTTCCAACTTTGCAGTCGTCTGCCAGCGATTTGAGCAGTGATGCCCAAGTGGGCGATCTTGGTCGCCAGATGTCACGACTCTCGCTCAATTCACCGGCAGGATCCCGAGCAACCTCTTGCTCTACTGTGCGAAGAGAGCCGATTGAGCAGGTATCACAACTGATTCCCATTGAAGAGGACCCGGCGACACCGCCTTTGAACGCAGCCGCGCAGACGTTTACACCGACTGCGCGCGCCGCTGTTCCTGCGACGTCAACCCCACCACCCGCAAATCTGAATACTCCGCCCAGTACATCGGCTCTGCGCGGCCTTGAAGCGTCTCGTCATGCCAGTAGAGCAGCACTGCCGACCACTGGCTAGTTTAACTTCCACCTTCCCAGGTCAATGCGCTGGGTTTCCATGATGGGACAGAAGATATAGAGTTGACAACATCATGAGATTTGGTGCTACAGCTTGGGGTTGCCGCACAAAGATATCTGGAGGGATATTTGTAACGATAGGAACGTGACGAAAAGAATCTTAGGGTGATCTGGTGGTTAGTGAGGAAAGTACCTGGCGTTAAGGGGGGGTCTTTGCTTGTTAGCTCTGGGATCTTGAACTTTTATTCAGGTGGTTGGGGACTCGGTGAAGATTCACTGCTTAGCGGCATGGGGGTACGTAGGTATGCTTGCTTTAGGTTCTATAGAGGCGCCCAATCGAGCTATATATAAACTTCTTCGGTCTGGAAAAGATTTTGCGCGGTGTAACTGTTGATATATGAGGTGATGCTGATTTCACACGTGTTTCAAGTTATCAAGAATATCTGGGGATCAGAACCCAGAGTGAGTGTAGATAACAGTGTCATTTATCCTAAGTCTGTGTTTTTCCTGTGATTCAAGTCGAGGACGAGGAGAGAGGAGCCCACGCAGCATCATCCGCGCTCCCTATATGGATTACATTCCCCTGGTCGAGTACCAACTGCTGAATGATCTGCCTACCGTTGGGTATGTCGTTAAAGTCGGCCCTTTCTCCCCCCTTTTCGAGACTATCAACCAATCCAGCGGCCAAATGTCGCTTTGCCAACCTCTGACGCAAAACTGGCTCGGGAGCGGAGATGAAGACCTTGATGTCGAGCAACGGGGGGATAGAGGACCATGGGGGTTTGTTGAGCATTATATCTGGACCATACCAAATCAGCAATACAACATTGGTAAGAAATGGGTGGGTAGGTGGGGAAGAGATACGTACAATTCCCCTCCATGACTACAATCCTATGAGTCGGTAAAATCTCGATGGCGTTTTCGACAGGGTCTTTCAAGGCGTGATCGAAACTAGGGGCACTGATTGGTTGTGTGGAAGAAGTGATGGGTTCGGCGAGGGAGGTGACCAAGGAGAGGAAGGCGGCGCCGTCGAAGGTTGACTCGGAGCCGCGGTACTTGTGGGCGTGGGCTGGGTCGGGGAAGGTGTCGAGGTGGGCGCGGGGGTAGTGGTAGCCATCTAGGGGGAGGAAGGTTGCGGTTTTGGGGAAAGAGTGGTTAAGGGTGGTGGTGAGGAGGGTGGAGAGGGTTGTTTTGCCTGGGGAGGAGGTATAGATTTCAGTAACTTGAACGGGATATTTGGCGTTTGACAAAAGAAAGAAGACAAAGAATTATACCGGAGCCTGGGGGGCCAGAGATGCCCATTACTGTTTGAGGATATTAGTTGATGAGTTTTATATAAGATGGGGGAAAGGGGGGAGGGGAGGTTACAAAGTCGACGGTCAGGAGGCGTTTGCTCGAATTTGGACCGGGCAAGGGAGACGATGTGTGCGAGTTGCTCATCCATGATGAGATAGTGGGGGAAATGAACGGTGTCTGAAACAGAAGGTATGAGATGAGACTGTAGAAGTAAAAGCAATAAGTGGTTGTTAAAAATGAAAGTGAAGTTGCTATTGTGGTAGGCTATGATACGGGGGCTACTCAACGGTTGGGCTAAGTGATGCCAGCGGCAAACGAAGGTGCAAGGACTAAACTCTGGTTAGTTTATTGTCACATTCGAAAATGAAAAGCAGAAATGATAGACTTGCAAGAAGAAAACACCAAAGCAATACGGGTATAATTGTTCAAGGTGGACTTTCCCGGTAGTGCAGAGACAAGATCGGGGGATCGCCGGGGTGCGGAGGACAAAGTTCAAAGGTGACTCCGCACGGCGCCGTTGCCGAAAGCTCTACAACCTCAACTTTTACATTCACTCAACCCCCACAACATACACATTTCATTTTCACATCACGGCTGCTCCTACCAGCCGAATATTTCTATTTCAAGAACAAAAAAATCTCACAAACCTTCTCCCCATCTTTAACCTGATCTCATTAAGTTTTCCATCCTACCCAAATCTCTACATCAAACTTGACGGCATCCTAAAAATGGCAGACGACCTCCTCTTCCACCTCAACCTCTCCTCCTCCGACTCCGATCCCGACCCCGAAGATCTCGCCTCCTGTCCCGCCAAAGAGCCGGCCTCACGGGCGGACCGCTCCGCTCTGTCAGAGTCCACGTTTAATGCCCTAAAACAGTCATACATTCCCAGGCTCGAGAACGGCGAGGTAATGCATTGCTCCCCTTCTTTTTCACCCATTCACCTTTGAAAAAATCACTGAATGATTGTGATAAACAGTTGTGGGCCAAAATCCCCCTCCCTCTCACTCCAGAATCAGACGCCAACCGTGGAGGGCTGATCAGCAAACCTCAAGCTCAAGATCTGCTGCACGCGGTGGAAGAGTTGTATTTCTACCGGAGATATAACGAGGCTGTTGGGTTTTTGGAAAGGATATGGACTGATGCAGGAGAGGATAAGATCGATGGGGAGACGAGGGAGTTGCTTAGGAAGTATGAGGGGAGGTGTAAAACTGGGTTGGAGGCCACAAAATGAAAATACAATAAAGATCACATCACACGGGGCATATGAGACGGAACGAGATAGGTGCAAAGTAATAACCATGAATCATGATCATAAAAGCTAGGTGAGGCAAGTAATAGGTAGTAAGGCCTAACCATTAAACTAGCACAGCGGAGAGTGTCTATTTCCTTTTCCTATTCTCTTCTTTCTCGCCAATCTTCTCTATCTCCTCAAAATCCAGAAAAACACACTGGAAGCAGTCTATAACTGTCTAATGCTCCTCTGTTTAGCACCCCCTTAAGAACAAGCAAGTCTATCGTGTAGACATTAAAGAAAGGCATGAACAAAGTGAAATAAATCGGGGTATTTGCCCAGAACTCCTTTTTGAACGAAAAGCACGAAAAACAAGGAGTGGGTGAAAATTGGGGGAAACAGCCCCTTGATGTTACAGTGTGAAAATGCTCAAAAAACAAAAAAAACAAAAACAACCCCGGCGCCATTGCTCCAGCCCAGTGTAAACCCCCTCTATCCTGCGACCGCCTTTTTGATAATGTGAAATAAGACCCTTTTTCCGTAACCAGCCCCGTTGTATGGGGCAAAAAATGCTAGTGTTGGTGGTGATGGGACCCCTGAGTTGATGCCTTTGTTGCGGCAGTGCCCGGTTAATGGCCCCTTGTTGTTGTTGTGCTTCTTGTTCGTCGGCCTTTGCTGGCGGTGCCGAGCCACACTCTTTCTCTTGCTCCGTTTTCTCCTGAGACGATAGCGGTCCTCCAAATTAGAGATGATGCTATTTTCGTCATCGCTGGTGCTGCTGTCGTGCCCATTGCCAACGTTGTTGCTATTGTCGTCAATGGTAGCTTTCTAAGCAGCCATACGGATGTTGACGGCCTGGGCTTGGATAAGCATCATCTTCTCCCGCTCCCGCTCCTCGGCAAACACCCTCCTACTCATGGCAAGAACAGCCTCGAACCCTTCCTTGCCCTTCGCAGCATTGTCGCGGAACCTCTTAACGAGCGTGTCCTCAATGCTATTCTTGATTTTCTGCCACCCGCCGCACAAAGCCGTAATCTTGGCCGCTTGCTCGAAAGCCGTCTGATGGTCGTTAAGTGGTCTGTACACAACGGTCTCCTGAACGTTGAGCAGATTGTTCCATGTGATGTTTTCCGAGACCATCGTGACGGTCCTTTGCTTTGGGTCGACATAGGAAGTCTCAAAGACCTGCTGCTCTTCCATACCGCTGCCCATGATCTTCTTCAGAAAATCGGGCATGCTCTGTTTGCAGGTGATGAGGCGTTCTGTGCGCAGGATGCCGGTCTCGGGATCGACGGTCCTGCTGATGGTGTCGACGGCGAGAACGTGGGTGGACTTGTCGTTCCATGGGCAGTACTTCCGCCAATTGGCGGTTGATACCTCCTCCCAGGAGTAGTTGAAGGTTTCTGTATTGGAAAAGACCTTCATTTTTGTGGTTTTCTGAGGGTTGTGCTCTCAGTCGGAGAGTAGCTTTTTGTTTATTGGTTGGGTGGTTAAGGGATCACCGACCAAACCCAATCTCCGATATTCGCAATCGCGTGCGAGAGGGGGGTTGGTGACGCCGCGCAGAAAGAGGGATAGAAATCAGTTGAACGTGCGAAACAACGGAATCAAGAAGCGACTTTCCGCGTTGTCAAATATCGAGTGAAGAAATGTTTCGCCGTGCTGTATTTCGTTTTTGTTTGTTTCAAAAGTGCAAAACCTTGTACGCTATGTGGCACATGCAAAAAAAATGGCAAAGGCAAAAAAAGATATGAGCCAGAAAAATTATTGGTAAGATGGAGCCGAGGGGAGAAGGGGGGGGCCGGGATTTGCGGGCTTTTCTTAAGACCTGAAGATTTTCTTTTTGGCTGGGAATGGCCGACAAGAGGAGCGCCTCCCCCGTCCCGGTCCCTGCTCGGCACTGACAGCCACAAGCAAGCGCAAAATCTTATCAGAAGGAGGGGGGCAATGAATCCCTGTCATCCCTGTCATCTCAAAAAGAGGGGAGCAATGATGAAAGAGTCGGAACGGTGCGGGCATCGTCGACCGTTCTCGAACCCAATCGGCCCAATGGGAATGCCGAGTGTTTGCCCCACGTTTGCAGAACCGTCCAAAACGGTAGTAACGCTATGTCATTTTGCCTTTTGACAGCGGGTGCTGACCTCCAACGCTGTCACGGCCGTCATTGTTGACCCTTCCTGCATGCTCGGTGGCTCCGAAGATTCCCTATCGTCAGCCGCCGACTTCATCACGGCGTCACAACATGGCGACGATCCCCAACTTCATAGAAACATCCGTGCCGACTTTCACATGTGCACGGCAGTGCCGCCGTTTGCGGTCCCCGGAACGGATCCGGGTGGATACTGCTCCCTCGGTTCGGGCCCGGCTCGTTCGGTGCTCTGGTTGGAACGCTCATGGAAATTCGCTTCCGTGTGGAAGCAACGAGACACATAGGGTCAGGCACCACACTTTTGCCAACTCACCTTACCATCTCATTTAGTCTCACCCAGGGCACAAGTAGAAGGTGGATACGTGGGGTTGGCTTGGAAAATGTCTGTTGCTCAGTTTTGTGTAAAATAGGCCCATCCAAGCTGCCTTGATGCCCAGTCTGTTCTTCTCACAGAGTGGAGCGTGCTTGGAATTTTTGACTGACTTTGTTTGTATGAGAGATCAAACTAATAACTATGGATCATGTTGCTAGCAATGACTTTTCAGACTTTGCATGCATGCTGCCGTTGCATCAGATCCGGCCTGGCAGGTTTCATGCTGTCAGACCAACCAAAATATGCTTCAACCTTCTCTAGTAGTCATCTCCGCGGCTAATGACCTCCTTTACGGTAGGTCGGATCAAGATGGTCTGCTACTCGTTAGCATTTGAGAAACATTATGCCAGAGAAAATGAAAACTCACATGCTCATACTGTGCTGTGTATGAACCCTTTTTATCCACCAGAGGAGGATAAGACTCCACCACTCCGTTGGCGACGAGGCTGTTCAATCCAAGGAGATACTTGTCCTGGCCAAGGCGGTCCAGGTACCGTCTGCAGAACGGCAAGGTGCCAAAGTTCTTGTTGATGACATTCAACAGAGACTTGGCTGAGCTGAGACGGAGATCCACCTTGGGTGCATCCGTTCTCTTCGCGTAGTGAGAAACCTCACCTTCCTCGTGCACGTAGCCATTACCAGTGCTACCGAAGGTCTCGATGGCAAAGACGTCACCTTCCTCCATCTTGGTCTGATCGTTGCTTTTCACGATGGGCACGCTCTTGCCTCCGTGAATGTTGTACGGGAGAATGGTGTGTCCGTTCAGGTTACGGATGGGCTTGACCTGATACGTATTACCGTCCAGTTCAACCTCGTAACTCTCCATGACTTCCTGGATGTAGCCACCTATCTCACCAAGTCTGGCATCGATACCAGCTTGCTTGAGACCCTCGTTGGTGGCAGCCTTGCACGCCTCAAGAAGAGGATCATAGCGAGGATTGAAAGCCAGAGTGAAAGCACTGTCAACAATGTTTCCGTTGACGTGCACACCGATATCGACCTTCAACACATCGTCCTGCTGGAGAACCATCTTGTTTCCAGCGTTGGGGTTGTAGTGGGCAGCGCAGTGGTTGAGACTCAGGCCGGTAGGGAAACCCATACCAGCTTTCAGAGCATCACCCTCTTCCAGACCCTGGTGTCCAACAAGCGCACGGACACTGTCTTCGATACCGTTGGCGATGTCAGTCAAGGACCAACCGGGCTTGATGTTCTTCTGTGCCCACTGGCGAGTCTGGCGATGGGCCTCGGCGGCATGGCGATAGTCATTGTAGAAGTCATTCTTGAGGTTGTCGAGGTGGCGCTTCTCCTCGTTGGTGGTACGATATCTGTTCTCGTTGACATATTCGACCTCCTCGCCCTTGGGGTAGACCTTGTTGGGGAAGAGCTGAGAGATCAGAACTCGCGGGGGGTCCGACTGGGCCGTGGGGTTCTTCTTCTTCTTCTTGGGCTTTCTCTTCTTCTTTTTCTTGACGGCCCCGGTCTCAGCGCCCGGGGCAGGGTTTTCCGCGTCGTCGTCGGAATCATCGCTGTCATGGTTCAGGTTACCATTGGTGGCGGTAGCCGAATCAAGACCTGGCTTGGGCTTTGTGGCAGTCGTATCGCTCACTTTTATTTTTCCTATCAGTTGCTGCCACCCAGACTTTCTCGACGGGGGTGAGCTTACCACTGAGCTGTGCGATCTCATCTACGGGGGCTTGAGCCGCCATTGTGAGATTCAATATATGATTTATGCTTTCAACTATGAAATGTTAAAAAGTTGAAGAAGGTAAAGCCTGATTCAAAGCGACAATAAGTCAAAAAAGCCCCGCTTCTTTTTCTCCTGTTCTTGGCAGGGCGCGCTAGCTTGCTACCACCGAGGGGCAAATGCGGCGTTTGACAAGCAACCGCCACAAATTTGATTGGGTTAAGACTTGCACAAGCCACATTTGGACCCCAGTCTCCGTTTTCTCGCGCATCCATTTCGTCACTGGTGCCAATTCTAGGTGGAGCTTCCTTATCCCCGTTTGAACTTCTCGACTTACACGAGGCGACGACATCACCAAACCCTCACGATAACATAACAAACAACTTCTACTATCGGGATGAGGAATGCCACTCCGTTACTATCATCCTCCACGCAGCGCGATTCTTCGCAATATTGTCACCAATCCCTCCCACAATGCCTCTACCACCAACAAGCTCCAACGGCGACCCTTCCACTTCTCCCGCCATGATCGCGCCGCCGCCAACAACCCAGACGACTCAACCCACGACCACTACGAGACCCTAAACATCCACCCCTCCGCAACCCCAGCCGAGATCAAAAAGTCCGCCTTCCCCCCCCCCCCCCCAACTATCCCTTTTACTAACCCTCCCTATTAGAAGCTACTTCCACCTCTCCAAACTCCACCACCCCGACCACAACCCCTCCGACCCCTCCTCCTCCCATCGCTTCATGCGCATCTCGGAAGCCTACACCATCCTCTCCCACCCGCAGAACCGCGCCCGGTACGACCGCTCCCGCGCCACCAACCCTCGCTACGCCCACCACTTCCACCCCCACCCCCCCAGCAAGGGCTCCTACCACTCCACTAACCCCGCCGGCGGCCGCCCTGCCTCGGGCCTCTCCTCCCGGCGCAAAACCACCTTTCAGGGCCCGCCCCCCTCCTTCTACAAGTCCGGCGGCTGGGGCGCCCACGCCTCCAAGCGCCGGGCAGCTCACGAGTCTTCCACAGCGCAGCAAGGGTCGCCGGACGGCAAAACCACCGCCGGGCAGCAGAACACCCAAGCAAAAGACCACCCCGGCTGGGAGGGGCCGGAATCGAACCCCGGAATGGGCTTCGGTCAAGATCCCTACTACAAGTACGGCTTTGGCGGGTTCGGGTACGGGACCAATACGGGATCCAACCCCTTTTTTGACCCTCATTCCCACGAACGGACGCACAAGCGCCACGATGAACGGCGGGCGAAAAGAGCGATGAAGCGGAGGGGGTTGAGCCTGGATGCGGATGACAACATGTTGGGGACGTTTTTTGTCTTATCGGGTTGCGTGGTGGCGAGCATTCTGGGGGCGGTGGTGATTGGGGGGTTTGGGGGTGGTGTTGGACGATGAATTAACAGACGTGAAATAGGACGGAGATGATGAGGATAGATTGAGATGTGAAGCCGTGAACCTCGCGAAAGCATGGGATATAGACAGTAAGTGGTGGGAACGGCCCCTATGACAGTACACACACACCTATTTACTTTGCCCCCTTTCTGGCGTATATGTATGTTTATAAAGGGGCGCGCGTTGCATAAGATGGCATATGAGAGATGAAGAGACAGCATGTAGTTTGCGGTAACCAATGAGAATAGAAGGACTCAAAGTGCTGTTTACATACCCCTTTCGCCTTACCATTACAAAATCCTGCTACACCAAGTGCTCCTTGAAGACCGCAGAAATATGATCAAGGTGCATCTACGTTCTGTCTACGTTTTGGATGGATTTTCATCAGGATTCCATGTGTGTCAAACAGCGTTAGTCTACAGACACTCTCAAACCGACGTAAAGATATCCTATCTTATTGACACTGTCGCTGTTAAACCTCTGCAAAGAATTCATACAAATCATGCATGTGCCAATAGCACCATAGCATTCCTATCCCATGTCGCCTTGATCATCGTGATCCCATTTTATTTTTTCGTCTAATCGATACACACATGCGGTGAATGTATGCTGTATCCTCGTCTTCAGAAAAACAACACAGAATCATCCAACGCCATGGCTTGTCCCCAACTCCTCCCAACCTTTACAACAATCCTGGGGATATCAAACTTAGTTCTCGAAAGTGAGGCTGGTGCCGACCTTGTGGGTGGCCTGGTCGAGCTTCTGGGTATCGAAAGAGGCACCGAGACCGAGCTTGACACCGTCGCGGAGGAGGACGTTGTAAGCAACGGCGGCGACACCACGGTCGTTGATCTTGGCCTGTTTTTGGAGTCAGTTTTGTCGCGCAAATGAGCATCCTCAGGAAACTAACCTTGACGAAGGAGACGGGGTCGATGCGGTACTTGGCGGCAACCTCAAGACCAACGGTGTTACCGGTCTTGGAGTTCCAGGTGGCCTTGGAGCCGGCCTCAACCAACTTGTTGACCTTGTGGTAGTAGCTGGCGGAGAAAACACTCAGGTTGTCGGTGGCGGTGACGGCAGCGTTATAGGTAGGGGCATGGTAGCCAACAGCGAGGGAGTAGTTGGTGATCTTGGCCTTCTGGACATCGAAAGCAGCGGAACCACCGGCGAGGAAACCCTCGTGACCGATGAGGGCATCGATGCTGGTAGTGGGGCCCTTGAGGAGGTCGACGAAAGCACGGCCGTGGAAGTTGGACTGCTTGAACTGCAGGTTGGCCTTGACACCCTTGGCCTGGGAGGCGGGGAGGAAGGAGAAGATACCCTCAGCCTTGAGACCCTTGGCGAGGGTGTCGGCGAGCTCAACCTTGGACTCGAGAGCGTTGGCAGTGTTCCAGGTCTGGGTGACAGTCACGCCTGCGCGGTGCCAGGTCGTTAGCAGCTGTGTACGGCTTGGTGAAAGCACCACTGTCCACTAAACAGGGGCCTTGAATAGCCTTGGTCCTCTGATAGGGCTCAGCACCGCATTGCAATCGAGGGGTGCCCGATGTATTGGCAGATGAACCGGTAGGCAGTCAGTGGGGGGCGGGGCGTATTCACCGGTGGACTTGTCAGAGTACTTGGCCTCGATCTATTCCAGGCATGCATTAGTATGTGATCTTGTTTGCAGTTACTAGAGCCCTCGAAGGGGTATACGTACAGCGCCAGAGGTGGCAGCATCGTGGCTGCTCTTGCCGGTAACCTTGAAGGCAACGCGGTTGGGGGTGGTGTCCTTGACCTCGAGGCTGCCAGAGGAAAGGTGGTAGAAATCCTTAGAAAGGAGCTACAGAGAGTGCGGGGAGACCCCAAAAGTTAGCAATTGGCGATGCGCAAGCGTTGTGCCCAAGCGAGTCGTCGCTGGCGAGGGCGCAAAAGCAAGCTTTGGAAATGCCGCTCTATCGAACCCAATCAATCGCCGACAGCTCTCTGCCGAGCCATTTTGTGGTAAGCCATGAGGAGGGAGACGTACATCGTTCGCCGCCTTGGCGATATCGGAGTAGGCAGGGACAGCAGCCATTGTGATGATTGTGTATGTTTAACTGGTGATAACGAGCAAACAAAGTAAACAAGAAAAACTTGGAACAGTGACTGATTCGGACGGTGAAACTCGAAAGGCGTGGAAAGTGTTGGGAAGGTAAAGTATCGGAACTGCCAAATTTCTCTCTCCACCGTGATTGGGCCATGCCTGCCCAGGTGGAAAGTGCCAAGTCCAGTGCCGGCCGTTGCAATCGTCTGGCATTACCCTAACCCTTGAAACACAAATAGTGAGTGCCTTCTGGCCATGGTGAAATGAGAGCACCACACTGCTTCAGTAGCACTGTCGTCGGTTTCATGGCCTACTTGAACATGGGGATGTAGCTTTCAACCCATCATTGCATTACAGTCCAGACATACTCACAGAAAAACCAAAGCTACTAACACGGCAAACCCCAAGAAACTACTGATATATGTCTGGCCAATATCATGACAGACCTACTCAGCATACAGATATACACGTAAAACACATGTTCAATACTGTGATTATTCTATCAATGTATTCAGCAGAGCCCGCTTTTTTGGTAAGGTGGTAATTATTAGTCTGTAGTAAAATCTTCCACGTGTATTAATCCGCTAATCACATTGGCGGCTGTTTCCTTCATGCAAACACTTCCACTCCAGCTTTGACGGCTTGGCTCTTTCTTCCCCAGGCTTTCTTACGTTTGTCTGTTTGGCATCTGCGTTGCATTGGCTCCCACCTATCACCCCAACATCACCCACTGCTCTATTGTTTGTGTCCCTGCATATACATACTGCCCTGTTCGGCCAAAGACGCAGGAATAATACCATCACTCCAAGAACCTTCCTCAAAATGAACATCTCAAAAGCTTTTTTTTTTTTAATTCTAAATGGCCAAGCTATGCTATACATCAATCGCATCCTTATCTTTTAGACATGACGCCCTGCTGGATACCAGACCCTCCGAAAGCCATGACTCATATACAAAATGGGAAAGACGTTTAAGCGTCCTCATACTTGGCCTGGTGGATAGCGATAGCTCTGCAAACTTCATGTCAGTATCAATTCTTCAAACTAGGTTCCTTCAAAAAGCAAGTTCAACTCACCTGCCACTGGGATCCGTCTGCTTAGACCACGTAGGTGTCCATCTCATGACGGTCGACGCGCACGACTGTGGAAAATGCTCGTCGAACATCAGGCGGTACCAGTAAGCCTCCTTGGTGTCAGGAATATCGCTGCCCCACTCGGGCTTGGGGTTCTTCATCATTTCGTCGGTGACATGGAGCTCGGCGTTGTCCTTGAGCGCGTCGATCCATCCGTATCCGACACCGTCGGAGAACTGCTCCTTCTGGCGCCAGAGGATGTTATCGGGCAGGTAGGGCTCGGCGGTCGGGTCGTCGGAGGTGTCGAAAGCCTTGCGGAGAATGTACTTCTCCATTCTCTCCTTGGAGATCATCTTGTCCGCGGGGTCGATGTTCATCGACACCTCGAGAAACTCCTTGTCGAGGAAGGGCACGCGAGCCTCAAGACCCCAAGCAGAGGTAGACTTGTTGGCGCGCAGGCAGTCGGCCAAATGGAGGTTCTTGACGCGACGGACACACTCGGTGTGGAACTCCTCCTTGTTGGGGGCGCCGTGGAAGTAGAGGTAACCGCCAAAGATCTCGTCGGAACCCTCGCCGGAGAGAACCATCTTGATACCCATGGCCTTGATCTTGCGAGAGAGCAGGTACATCGGAGTCGAGGCGCGGATAGTGGTGACATCGTAGGTCTCGAGGTGGTAGATGACATCAGACAGCGCGTTAAGACCGTCCTCAATAGTGAAGGTCATAACGTGGTGCTTGGTGCCGAGGAACTTGGCCACCTTGAGAGCAGCCTCGTTGTCGGGAGAGCCCGGAAGACCGATCGAGAAAGAGTTAAGCTGGGGGAGGAAGGTCATGGTCGACAACTTGTTCTCATCGTCGATGCCAACAAGGCCCTCGCCCTTGTCCAAATCCTCAGGCTTCTCCTCAGCGGCGCTGTTAGTCTCCTCCGCGAGCTTCTTCAGGCGCAGGGTTTCTCTCTGGGCAATAGAAGCAACGAGGGAAGAGTCCAAACCACCGGAAAGGAGAACTCCATAAGGAACCTCAGCCATCAACCGTTTCCTGACAGACTTCTCAAGAGTCTCGCGGAGCTTCTTGAGGTCGACAGGAGTCTGGGGAATCTTCTCGCCATCCCACCATGTGGGCTCAAAGTACCGTGTCCGCTCGCCAGTCAAGCTGTCGAAGATGTGTCCAGGGGGGAAAGCCTCGATCTTGTCGCAGACGGGGTGGAGAGACTTGAGCTCGGAAGCGAAGTAAACAGTGCCGGGCTCCTTGGAGGACCAGCCCTGGTAGAGAGTTGTGATGCCGATGGGGTCGCGGGCGGCAATTGTGCGGTCCTTCTTCTTGTCGTAAAGAACGAAAGAGAACATGCCATCGAGATGCTTGGGCGCATCAATGCCATACTCGAGGTACTGTTGCACCGGTTAATCTCATGTGCTTAACCCCCGCAATTTTCCTCTCGTAATGACTCACCAGAGGAATCACAACCTCGCAATCCGAGGTGGTCTTGAAGTGGTAAGGGGTCTTCAAGGTCTTGCGAATAAGGCGGTGGTTGTAGATTTCGCCGTTGACGGCGAGGATAATGCTGTCATCGGCATTGGTAAGTGGCTGAGCTCCGCTCTCTGCTTTGAGGTTAGAAGAAGGCCTCGAAACCAGATATACAGATCTAGACCCACCAACGCCGACGATGCTGAGCCGTTCATGGCACAGAACTGTGGCGTTGCGTTAGCATTGCTCCTTCAAAAGACATAAGAGAAAAATGGAAGGTTTTCCATGTGTCCGGGGGGTTCCTTATCGTACTCGTGTTGTTAGAGATAACGCTGCCGCCTGTAGTGGCACAATGTGTTAGCCAAGCCAATTGTTCTCCCTTATCTTGTTTATCCCTCCTTGTCCGACTCAGGGGCAAGGGTGAGATTCTTACTCCTATCAAACCAGTTAGCCAGAAGGTTATTGAGCTACAGGGCGGGGGTGCACAAGGGATTGGCTCACCAATCCGGGCCTCTGTGTCTGATTTGCTTGGAAAGCTTCAGAGCAGTCGGCTTGAATTTGGCGACGTCTGGGTGGCTGGGTTGCTCGTCATGTTAGCGTTCTGCGCTATGCTGATGGTGGTGGTGATGCTGATCTTGAGAATTTGTGAAGCGATAACGGCGATAAGGATAACAGCTTTGTGGTGGTGGGGCATTGACCCCTCCAAGGACAGAAAGCCGTTGCGAGCCAATGCCAGTTGACAAGTCACCACGGAGTCAATGCCGAGGAATTGTTCATGATAGCCAGGGAAAAAGACCAGGTGTTCGAGACTGACCTATGGCAGGCGAAGATGCCACACATGTTGACTGTCTATTCTCTTGTTTCTGTGGGAGGCAGGAGGCAGTTCTTGGGATTGGGAGCGGACGTTGAGAGCAGACTACAAGCCAGTCAGTGACAACGGTCTTTATACTTACTCTAGCCGTCGCGGCGCGCGCAAGCAAGACAGTCGGCGTCTGTTGCGATGGGAGAGAGGGCGTTCGATCTGGCAAGGCGCAGGCGAGCAGCTGATGGTTGGTCTACAGGTGAGAGCTGCAGAAGAGCGTGGGATGGTTTTTGAAGGAGGGAGGCCACAACACAAAGGTGTGGAAAGGAAGAGATGGGTAAGAGTCACAGAAATTTGTCTGGGAATTCCAAATTTGGCCGTTGAGTATGAGTCGATTACATTGCCCCTGCAAAATTTTAAGTACCTTCTAAGACCCCAGACCTCTTGGAACCTGGGGCTTCCTAGTCCTCCATTGTTAATCGTTAGGAGCCAAGTGGACGCCGATATCGCCACTCCTCAAATCCACCCCTGGTATATTTTGTTAGCGCGGGCCGGAACCTGGGGACTCGGAGGCGAGACCATCCCAGCCGTGTGCCAGAACCCGCGCCGGGCCTCCACAATTAGATAAACCGCCCTGATAAGAAGTTCGCGATAATCGCGATATAAAAATGCGGGAGCCTGCATAGTGCCCGGTAAACCGTCCACGTGAGATGTTGCATATGTGAGAGGACATCATCTATCAGTTCTGAACGACAACAATGCCAGACTCTCTCTTCGTTTCGAGTGTGGGGTGTCACCAATCGAAGACGGGAGCCCGCCAATGTTACGCGGGGGTATTGCTCGTAGCTATGACAGCTCAGAGCCAGGGGCCCAGACTCAACACCAGCGTCTTGAGTTCCGTATCAGAAACACTGCATGCTGAGGCGCAAGTCACGGGTACGAAGGACGATTGATTCAGTGGTTCGCATTTTTGAGTAAAGGCCGATTCCATTAAAACCCCCACTCCAGAAAGTCAAATACCCGTTCATTGAGTCCAAAGAAGGACCATTCCTTGCTGTGAGTCGTCCATCTAGAAGCTCGCTCCCAACTAATGCTACGCGCCTGCCCTTCCGAACCGCCCATGATATTCCCACATAACTCCAGAAATCAATGACCATGACCGTAGATCCCAGTGATAGCTCCCTGCACCGTACGCTTTTATGCTACTGCCGTCGCCTTCAAGCTTGTCCCCAAATGCTCACTGGCCTACGGAGCAGCGTTCTCGCGAACGATCCTCTTGATGCGCCTTTCGTATTCAGCCCTGTCCTTCTTGAAGAGATTGTAGGCTTCAGCCTGAGCTGGCGATTCTGGGTTAGGGTCGTTGAGGAGATCTTGGACACCGAGGAGAATCTGCTTGAGAGTGATAGCGGGCTTCCATGCCTCCTCCTCGTTGAGGATCGAAAGGCATACGGTACCCGAAGGGTAGACGTTGGGGTGAAACAGAGGGGGGACGAATTTGCCTGCATTGAGGATTGTATGTTAGTCGTGTGACCTGCCGATCATAAGGCTGTTGGGTGAAAATAGCTTACATTTGGGGGGCTTCGTGGGATATTCTGCGGGAGAAAGGGGAGAGACTGGTCAGTTGCCAAAGTCCGCAATGCAACATCATGGGTTCTGGTCTGTTGGTGTAACAACACGGGGAGCTACATACCATCTGGAAAAGTGATCTGGAGCTTGAACTGGCCGCCCTCCCAAATCGTGTCTTTCTTGCCAGGAATAGCACACTCCCAGACCTTCATATCTAGCACACCTTGGGGGTTCTTCTGAGGTTTGGCCCAGAAGCCGAACGGGTGGTCTTTCCGCCACTGCTTTCTGAAGAGGACATGGCGCCGGTCAGCGAGGCTGTCACGAACAGGAGGAAAATGTCCGAAGCGGTGCGCGCGCATCTGCAACCGACAGAAAGGGGCGACTTACCTCTCCTCAATTAGGCGATTCTGGCAGAGTGTCGAACCCATGGTGACGGTATTGTGTGGATATGGTCGGCGATCGATCAAGAAAGTTGGGGGTCGCTCGGGCTGTCTGTATTTGAGGCGCTGATCACGAGACCTCTCGAGTCCCAAAGAAGGCGGGCGGAAGCTTTACAGTGCAAAGGTGGGGGTTGTATGAAGGCGGTGGTCTGCAGTTGTCACGGTGTTTACGACCCCGGGCGCGGGATGACTGCTGAATTGAAGGTGGTGAAGTTTCCAAATTTCAAAGTTCAAGCTGTCGCCAGGAGCAGAGATGCTGCCTTCCAGCTTGGCCAAGAAAGGAAGGTGGGGCTGTGGGTTCTCAAGAGTCAATTCCCAAGCCAAGATTTCACCTCAATGTTCGCCAAGCTCAGTGAAAAGGCAAACATTGACGTTACTGACAGAGCTTTCAGGAACAAAGATAGGATATCAAGAATAAATACAGTGGCAAATGTCTCGTCTAGTCTCTGCGATGGAAACTTGACCTGAGGCTTCTTCCAATGCAGAAGTTCAGATAGACTGGTCACCCAGCTACAGCCCTGTCATCTTGACTTATACATGTTCAGACCCATAACCTTGAGCCTCATCTCAACCTCATTTCACTTTGCAATACTACGTAGAACTGTGCGCTGTTTCAGTACATATAGAAATTTTCGCTTCGTGATTTAGCAGCTGAGTTTAGCTTCTGTGCCATCTAGATGTTCCAAGATGTAGCTTTGTTTATTGGCATGAAGACGAAGAAAGGGGTGGGGATTGGGGGGGTAGCAAATAATAAACAAGGGGCAAGAGGAAATAGAGGGAATCAGATTTTTTGTCTCCATAGCAACGAGACTATCTTAAGGCTATCTAATTCTTCCTTTCATCTTGAAAAAGGATTCAAAGATAGGAGGAGGCATGTCGCGGAAAACTAGGAAACTTGTAGCAGCGGCATAGAGGCGGAATTTTACGGCAGAGATCGTTTAGAATAAAGACCCTTAGGGCATTTAACCATTCTTTAGGATAATCTAAAAGGGAAACTGATTTCTATTAGCAAAGGGACGGCATGATCAACTACACGGGCGATAAGCAATCTTTTACTCCTCGGTGCTGCACTAACACTCTACGGAGCATAGCTGTCAAAGTTCGATTGAGATCATGTGTTTTCTCACATTGAGGATGCCCTCATTTATGTACAACTAGAAAAAATGGCAAAAAAATAACTGACTAACCGGCATTCGGTGCCAGGTGGTCTACAAACCCTCTTGAAGAGTGTTTCTGCACGTGTTTGTTGTCAGGCTTGTCGTTACCGTGCGATCCAACGCGGTGAGCAATTCGAACGGTCGGTTTGGCAAGGACTCAAACAGGTGACCTCCCAGGTAGGTACAGCGTCCTGTTCTACCTGGGTAAATTAAGGGAGTATATCATCAACCTGGCAAGCAACTCCCATTGCCATTGAGCCACGCTCTCTGGTTGCTGTTCTTGAGTATTGAGTGCTTGAGCTAATACATAATCCGTGTTCCTGCTCTCTTGACTGGTCAGCTGGGTTCGTCAGGCTCTCGCGCTCTCGATCACATTGATGCAGCTGTCACTTGGTGTTGTTCGTGGAGATTGTATTCCCATAGCTTGCTATTCGTGTCATTACTTTGTGACCATCCTCCCCTTCATTCCATCATGGTTACCCACCACGTTTATTGGGCCTGTCCGTTGATTCCCAACATATTCCATCTCCACAATATTTGTTAAAAATCTTTGGATGCTATCATGGCCCACCGCAACAAAAGATGCGCTTCCAACTCTTTAGTTTATTTTCAATATTTTCGACTCCATGAAGGTCCATAGCCTGTTGAATATCCAGGGGTAGGAAAATACCGAACTACAGCAACTATTCGAGCGTCATCGTCATCATATCGATTTCCCTCAATCTCTTCCACCTCATAGTCCCTTGTCCCAAGCTCAGGTGAGTGGTGAAACCCATCATCAGAAGGATACCTCGAATCGATTTCCTCGTCCAGAGGCATCGCCCAACGTACCGACCTAGGTGTACGAGGTTCAGTCTCCGTCTCCGGAATCGACTCCGCTGGTGCGTTTCCTTCGTCTCCATCCTCATCTTCGTCGCGCTCTTCTTCTTGACTTGAATTTGAACCTGAATCCGAACTGTCATGCGAACTTGACTCTTCCCCTTCGTCCGAATCTTCAGAATCGTGAGCCTGTTGGCTCAATTTATCACTTTCATCCTCAACACTCGCCTGCCTAGGAGATCTCATCACTTCCTCCACCAATTCGTCCGGAATCTCCCCTTCTCTCATCACCTCCTCAACCAGCTCATCTGGTATCAGATCCCCCATCACGGCTTCTGCATCAGCATCAGTAAAACTAGGCATCATAATCCCCTCAACATCAGCATCAGTAACCTTATCTTTCATGGCGTCCGCAATATCCTGCTCTGTCAGCATCTCCCTTATCACTTCCTCCACATCTGCATCTGTCACCAACGGCTCCATCACTGCCGCAACATCCGCATCGGTAATCAACATTGCCGAAGGGGGCGGGTTGAACAAGTCGTCGATGTCTTTCTGGGTTATCAGTGGTTCTCCTTGAGTGCCTGGTGCCCCGCTTAAGACTTCATCCCAGAGTTTATCGTTGGCTGGGTCTATTGATTTGGTAGGGGATGGAGGGGCGCGGGGACCCATCGGTTTTGCTGAGCGAGGCCATCGGTGACCAAGCCCTCCTGACATTCGGGGAGGCGGTCTGTTAGGGTCGTAGTATTCTGTTCCTTCGTAGGGGAAGTAGGGATGGGGGACTACTTGGCGGTAGTAGTTGATTGTTGGGCTAGCTGCTGGGCTGGAGGGGGAAACATTAATGATTCTGGGGCTCAATGGTGAAGGAGGGCTAGGCGAGCGGCTGTGGCTGGAGCGGCTGTGGTGAGACGCCAGAGGTGGGCCGGGTGGTGGCCCGGGGCACATTGGACCGTGTCTTGCTGGCGGCATTGGTGGTGATGGAGCAGGTGGCCTGCGTGAACTGTGACGAGATCTAGAGCGGCGCACTCGAGATTGTGATCTAAATCCATGTAAGTGACTTTTTTAAACACCGTGAGAATTGATACTGCCCTACCTTTCAACAACAACTGGTGTAGGACCGGAACCCCCAGAACCAGAACCCGGGCTCGAACCGGTACCTGAGCCCGACGGCGATGACGATCCTGCTTCAAGCGTCACAACTACACTGCCGTCCTCAGACTTGTCGTTGTTGAGCACCCCGTACAAAAACGTCGAGATGAGCGCGATGACAAGCAAAAGCGGGATGAGTTGTGCCGCGGTGGTTGCCTGATTTACGCTGCTCTCAGCTCCGATGCGGTTCCATCGAATCGTCAGCTCAATCGCAATGATCACGGTAACCGCAACCGCCAGGCCCCCCATGGCTTCCAGCCACTTTTGTGCTTCCCACCTTGAGCGGCTAATCTCGGTGAGTGTGTCCCGACCGTTAGCTATCCATATCATCCTCCCACACCAACCTCCCGAAAAAGGAAAGTGGAAAATGACATCTCAAAAAGCACCAAAAAACAAAACCCCCCAGCAACGATAGAAAGGGCAAATAAAGGGGCACTCACATTTTTTTCCTCCCTCCCCTTCTAACCCTCCACCACCCACTCTTCACACAACCCACCACCACCAGCCCCCCCAACAACATCCCCAACACCAACAGTATACTCAACCCCTTCATACTCCCTGCCCTTAAATCCATCGCTCCAAACATAAATCCATATTCCAGACATCCTCCTTCCCCTCCCCTCTCATTTCCACCCCCAGCAACAACAGAATCAACCCCCCTCCCCCAAAACCAAACCTGCACCCCCACTACCACCAACCCATAAACACCCCTCAACACCCCCAGCACATCCACCCCTCCTCCTCTACTCTTGATCCTCAACCCCAGATGTGGACAAAAAGTCATCGCCAAGTCGGCAACATGTCGGGGAACGAAGAGGTAAATAGTGATGGAAAGTAACAAGATGATAACATAGACTTCAACGATATGCAGCCCCCCAGCCGCGACCTGCAGGATGAGCGCAAGCAAGAGCGCGAAGTTGAGCACGAGCTCGGCGGAGAGGAGTAGAACGATGTATTCCTGCTCCAGGAGCTCGAGGAACAAGGTGGAGAGGTGGAGGAGGTAGAAGGAGGTGCGGATGCCGAGGCCGTACATGGCTGGCTGGCCGGGGATGGGGCATGGTGATAGGACTACTGACATTTTGATATGGGGTGGTTGGTGGCTGGTTATATGAGACATTGATAATAGGGCAGTAACCTAGGATGGGGAGGATGATGGCAAAAAAAATGGAATAAGGTTGCGATGTGGTTGTTATTGTAAACAAAGACCCGCTAGGGATTACACACAGTTTGATTTAGATGGGGAAATAGCCTTGTGCTTTGTGCTTCGTGACCACTGAGGTTTGAGGTTGAACTACATAGCAGCTCTAACCCACTCGCCTTCTTTTCCAGGCTCTTACCAGATTCGTTGCACCGGCCTTGGCTTCATGGAAGGGGGCCATCATATCATGAGAAGCAGTAGGTAGCGTAAGCTAGCCACTCGTCCAAGGGCTACTAATACGCAGTGCGTCTGATGATGTCGGACCAGACATGTTGCCGTGTAGAGCGAAGGGCATCCCGAATCCGATTGTACCACAATACCTTCAGGGTTTATCCCTCTTGAACTGTTGTTTGCTGCAGATATTAATATTATCTCGGGAGAGACAAACATCTGAACGCCTTTTGAATACACGTCCACTCGGAAGCTCCCGTATGTCGTGTACTCAGGATTGAACTAAGAAGGAAAACTTCATTTCATCTCCCAATTATAAACTCCCGCCTGCTAAAATGCTTGCCGTACACTCTGGAGCCCCCAATAACCAAATCAATCCATCATAATGCCGCCAGCCCATCTAAACAACCCCCCACACCCGTCCATATCCCCCTAAACTACCTCTCCAAACTCGCCCTCCCCTTCCCCCCCAACCCCACCCCCTTCCTCTCCCTCACCGCCCTCTCCCACCGTTCCCTCTCCTCCCCCTTCACATCCCCCGGTATCTTCCCCATCTCCCCCACCCCCATCCCAAAAACTTCCATCAGCTCCGGCACCTCTGCATGATCCCTCGTATTCCTCATCCTATGGCACCAGCTCACAATTTTATCCACCCCCTCACTCCCATCCCCTCCCAGCTCCATATTCTTCCCATCAATACTTGGCGTCTCGCTCGCGCGATGTTTCACCCCCATCTTTATCCCCTCCCCGTCCCCATTCCCATCACCCACCGTTTTCCACTCACCAAGCTCCTTAATCGGACTCTGCATATCCTCCGCGTTCAAAGGTTCAAACAAGAACTCCCCCCCTATCTGCCTCGAATCCCCCCCCTTGTGTGCCAGCCCCTTGGGTATCTGCTTCAGTCCCTGCACTACGCTCGCGATGGAGGACTTGACAAGATGGGTCTTGGTGTACGCTGGCCTTTCCCCCAGTGCCAACGTGCGTATCATGCCAAGTTCAGCGTATAGCTTCCTCGTTGGGTCAGTGTACACGGGGAACGGGCAGCCCGTTTCGGAGGTGTACATGTCTATCAACCCCTGGTCGCCGCACCCGATGACGACGATGAATGTTGGGATGGGTAAGCCCAAAAGGTCCGAGGGGGAGAAGGCTGAGGAGAGGGTGCGGAGGTAGTCTTGACAGTTCTGAAGCATTCATACAAGTGTTAGTTACGGCAATGGAAAAGGGTGGGGGCACATACACCACAGTAGAAATGCCTAACAAACACCAGTAGCACTCGCCTCGCTACATGGCGGCCGGTGTACAAAGACCGGAAAGTGTGTGATTTACCGTTGCGGTCCAGCACAATGTAGTTGTCTATTTTCTTCAGGGTTTCCAACGTAGGGAGGGTGTTGTCGGCCGTGACGCTCTCGGAGAAGTCGAGGGGGTTGGTGGGGTCGATGTCAGCGGTGGCGGGCGCATTTTTGCCAGCCGACTTGACAGAGCTCCCACTACCACCTTTTCCAGGTTGTGATAATGGTGATGGTATGGAAGCTGTCGTCGCTGCCGCCGCCGCAGCTGTCATTTTTGGCTCCGTCAACCCAGCACCGCCCAACGTGTTAGTCTCCGGCTTGGCGCCCGTATTCTCGACTCCGCTTTCTGGCGGCGGCGCCGCGGAGTCGGAGGCAGGGCTGTGAACCGTGGTGGCGCCCGGCGCTAGATCTTTTGTCGGTGACGCCATGATACTCTAGCGTTGTTGTTTGAAGCTTTCAAGTAAGAACTTTTCAGGTACGCGCCAAAGTTTAGAGTGCTAATCTTAAGCGGCATGTCTCAACCAGCATAAGGATCAGCTTGGGTCTGCAACTCCAAGAAGGCGGGGTGGGCGTCTGTGGCAGGCAAAGGGTGGGGCGGGATGAGGTCACAGTGGACTTTTGCTCTCAAAGCCCATGCTTTATCTCTTATCTTCACGTGAGCTCGTGTTGCTCAAAAGCTACCCTTCCTGAGCGTGTTCGCGTTCGGCTTCTGAGGCACATCACGAAAAGGAAGATACAGGAGTAGCGGAATAAATGATAGTATTATTCTGATCCTCTACCTATCTATCCGCTCATTTTCTTAAAATCAACAATCTCATATAGGAGTGAACGAGTGACTAGTAGTTGGTGACCAGGCTGGAATATCTGAACAAGTCAGACACCTAGTCTGTACGAAGTGAATGCCTAACGGGCGTGAAATGCGCCGCCACCTCCAGCCCTCCGCCCCATAACTTATCAGACTACCATCACCGTCCTTCTCGTCCATAGCTAGTTCCAAAACAGGATGCCCCCGGTGGTACAGAAAGACGGGACCAACTTGTCCATGCCACATGACTGACCACCTCGGCTTGCTACACTAGCTCCCTCCACTGAGCGACGTAATGCTGGAACAAAAGACCCTAACAATTCTCAACTACCTCCTGCGTCTCAAAACTCAAGGCTTGAGAGGCCGATCGAGCCATCTCTGTCTGCCAACAGTGACAGACGCCATAGGTCGCCAGAGCAACGCTTTGGCAGTGGCGGGTCGCTGCGAGGCGCAGAAGGATACATGTACCCCAACTACCGGAGTAGAGTTGGACCAGCGCTCCTGGAAACTGTGACTCGTGCTTTCATGACCGATCAGGAACGACCGGGCGGATCCGAATTTGCGTGCTCGACCGAGGTCTGCTGGGCGGAGCCAGACGAGATGGTCCTCCATTTGCTGCTTGGTGCGATAACTGCTTCAGCTGTTTGGTTTGCTTCAAAAAGCCATACCATCCAACCACGCTACTCAAAACCCTCAGTCGAATCCCGTGCCAATTTGACTAGCAAAAGCAGTGCTGACGCTCTTCTCGTCGTCATCAAAACGACGGCCATATCCGTTGCCCAAGCCAAGGCTGCGCCCCCCGCTCTCCACGTACTGCTTGAGGCGGTCGCTGTGGCTGTACGAGGTAGGACGAGCCGAGTTGATAGCCTCACTAAGGCCGGCTCCCAGGCTTGCACCGCCCTGACCAACGCCCTTGCCACCGATAACGCTCGCGCTCGCATCCGTAAACTCGCTGTTGGCAACACTCTCGCCAGCAACGCTCTCGGCAATACGACCACGACCCTTGGCTCCAGGACGGCCAGCCGGACTAGCTCCAGGAAGACCCGGCCACTGCTCTGGATGGAAGTTGGAGAACATTTGAGGATAAGCCGATGGAATACCGGATCCGCCCAGAGCAGAACTGTGAATGGATGAGACATCGTCCGGAATATTGTACGAAAGCATGGAGCCGGTATCGAAATCACGATGCGAGCCGTTCGCGCCGCCACCATAACCTCTGCCGTTGGTGTAACTGCCGGCCACATGTTGGGCCTGTGCGTTGTGACGGGGGCGGAAGCTCATCTTTGGCCTGCTGAACTGGATGAGAGAGGTCTGAAGGTTGGTAAGAGGGCCTTCCACCAAGCACTTGCGATCCTTGAAGTGAACAAGAAGATGGTGCCACAACTCGTGCTTGGACAGAACCTTGGGGTTTCCGATAATGACGAGACCATACTTGGCTCGAGTGAGCGCAACGTTGAGACGACGGGGGTCGGACAAGAAACCAATGCCCTGGTTGTCGTTGGAACGAACGCAAGACAGAACGATAAAGTCCTTCTCGCGGCCCTGGAAAGCATCGACTGAAGCAACCTCAACTTCCTTGTAGCTCTCCTTCTTGAAAGTGCCAGTGTTCTGCATGGTGCTGACAATATAGCTGCGCTGGCCCTCGTATGGAGTGATGACACCGATATCAGACGGCTTTACTCCAGCCTTGAAGAAGCGAGTGACAATCTTCTCCACGTTGGAAGCCTCGGTGCGGTTCAGATAGGACGTTCCGGAGGCTGAAATTTCTTCGTTGCCCAAGTTGGACCAAAACATCATCGGAGTCTCGGCAACAGGCCAAGGGAAGTCGACGTCCTTGCGAAGTCGCTCCGTAATGGTGACACCATTTTGGAGCGATCCTTCGTAAAACATGTTGGAAGGGAATTCGGAAAGACATGGGTGCATACGATATTGGACATTGAGACGAATGGGAACCAGGTTGAGCTTGACCAATCTCTCGAACAAAGACTGGTTCAGACCAGCCTTGGCTGCCTTCTTGTTCATGATGACGGGTCCGAGCTGCTTGTGATCACCAACTAGCACAACCTGCTTGCATCCGAGGACTAGAGGGATCATGCACTCAGGCTCAGCTGACTGAGTAGACTCGTCAATCAGCACGTTCCGGAACTTCATTTTGGAAAGCCTCGGGTCGCCGGCGCCGACACAAGTGCAGCACACAACATCGGCGCTGTTGAGAATCTCCCTCTCAGCCTGACGAGTCAACTGCTTGAACCTCTTCTCGTCCTGAGAAGACAGTTCGCCTGCAGCAGCCTTGAGCTTATTGAGGTTGGTGAGCTCGCTGCTCTGCTTATAGAGGCGAACCTGCTCATGGAGGGCCAAGAAGCTCACGGACGATTCGACATCCTCGCGAGATTTGGCTGTCAAGCGAACGACCTTCAGTCCAGTACGGTGAATGCGTTCGCAGAGCTGGTCTACAGCGACGTTGGAGGGGGCACAGACGAGAACTTGGCTGTTGTTCATCCTGGCAAGATGGTAGATAATGGTGGCTGAAGTGACCGTCTTGCCAGTGCCTGGGGGGCCCTGGATTAGACTGAGAGGGGTAGACAGAACAGTCTTAATGGCCGTGATTTGGCTGTGATTCAGTTCGGGCAGCCCTGGAACGTGGAACCTCTTAGGCATCTGCGTCTTCATGGGAGCAACGGCAACCTCATGGCCCAACAGCTTGTGGAAAATGTATCCGGAGACACTGAGCTCATCGACAGCAAATGTCTTCATAGCGAATTGCATGCGATCGTAGGACGTGGCCTTCCAGACATAGTCGGCGGAGAAATTGTGTGTGCATTCGGTTGGGACCGACTTATCGTTCGCCGCCTTTCGTAACTCAAGGGTGACCTCGTCCGACTGGTTGTTGGGGATCTTGATAACATACCCAACACCTTCCCATGGGGCACGGAGTTCGCCCTTGTACTTGATCCTCATCTCATCGCCTACAGCCAGTTTGACATCGCCAGATTCGATCTTGGGGAGAATAAAGCTGGCCAAGTGCTTGTTGTTCAGACCCATATCCCAGCGAACAACCAGGTGGTCCTCTGACTGCGCCTCCTTGAGCTTCTTGTCATAGTCCGACTCCATCTTGACAAGGGGCCCAAAGACGTTCTGGTAGTGGTACGGATCATCGTACTTGAGGAGTACTGGATGTGGATCGTCGTCCACGCCAGTTCCTTTCTCCAGATCGGCGACTGTGGCGCTTGGAGCCTCTTTCCACATCTCCTCAAGTTTCGCAATCATGGGCGGGGTCAGATGGCGGGCTCGGAGCTGTTCGGCATCGGTCGGTGGGGAGACAATCCAGTTCAGAAAGGACCGGTCTTCGATGAGGGGCTGCCATCGCGAAACATCCCAGCTCATGTCTTTGGCCGAACTGCCAGCGGCACAAGGTTGCCGGCATAAAAGAACGACAACGGTATCGGACTTGGCCGGAATGAAGCCCAGCATGAATACATTCTTATTACCGCAGTTGTAACATTCGAGAGTGGTATCACCAAGGGCTGACTCGGGGTGAAGTTGAACCTCCTTGTGGCGGGCTCGGACGAGATGGTTGACAATATGGGAGGAACTCGAATTACCACGAGCACTGCAGAACCACTTGTTGCATTCCTTTGCAATGCACTTGACCACACTGGATGGCGAGTGAATACCGCAATACCTATGCGAGCCAGTTAGTTCATGACATTCCCACCATGCTTCCAACGAGCCGTGACTTACGCGCAAGCGTGAGCGGGTAGCTCCTTGTCCTCCTCTGCACCTCTTGAATTTACATCGTTTCTTGGTCCACTGAAATTGCTGTCATCATCGCGGAAGTCTTCGGGGCCCTGGTTGTCATTGTCATCGTGGCGACGGAGGGCGTTTGTCGGAGAGCCGTGGTCCTTGAGATCGCCCAGGAAGCTTTCGGTTTCGTCGTCGAAGTCATCTGCGGTGGCATTAATGGTGGCAGCAGAGTCGGAAACAAGATGGTTTCCGAGGTGGTTGAAAGCGTCCTCCATTATCGAACAGACGGCAAGGGTGCCGGGACACTTGGGCTGCAGGATGGTAAGCAGGCGAACAGAATCATGGGACTCGCAGACAAGATATGTGTGTGACAGAGAACGGTGAACAAAAGTATAATAATGTGGCTTGAAGGAAACGAAGGGAGGAGGGGGAAGGCGCGCAACGTGCTGAGCGCTGCCGAGGCTAACCTTGAATCACCAGAGTCGAGAATTATTATTTGTTGGTTGGAGAGCAACACACTGCACGCGGCTGTCTAAGTATCTTCGGGGTGTCGCAGTGACAGGATGTCGATAGAGAGAGAGAAAGAGCTGATGGAATTGCAAGCGACGGAACGGTCACATCATCGCTGGCACAAAAATCGAGGCAGCTGATGGGCTCGCAAATCCACAGGATCTGTGGTGAAGTAAGCTCTGGGAATTCGTGTGTTTCGTTGCGGTCGCCAGTGGTTTGCGATTTTTTGGCTGTGGGAATCCTGCACCTTGATAGCGCTCAGTAGCAGAAGAGACGCTCCCAAAGTGGAAAGTGGCGGCTACCAGGCTGCGGGTACAGCTGCATGACAGGTGGAAAAAAAAGCTGGCCAGGGGCCCGTGCTCCATTTGCTGGTATGCCCCTCCACTGATATGCCCAACTGATAGGTGCTGATACCGTTTGGTCCTCAGCCTTGCAGGGGAATTATTTTCTCCAGTGCCGTCAGTGACATTTCGAGAGAAGCCAGTTCGAGAACCCTTCTGGCCATTCACCAAGCAAGCCACGCGGAATCATTCAGATATCGAGGATTCTAGAGCGATATTCCCCAGCGCGCCGTTTTATTTTCTTTAGATTAAAGCGCGACATCAACCAAACTCACAATGATTGTCAGTACTTGGATCTCGCTGTCCCGAACCTCGCGTATCCACCATCTAACTAGTATCTTCAGCGCAAACAAGCCCGCCAAAGGCGAGATTATCTCTACCGAAAAGCAGTCCTCCTGCGCGATGCTGAGGTTTCGGAAAAAAGGGCGAAGCTGAGAGCTGCTTTGGCTTCCGGGAAGCCACTCGACCCAGAACTCGCCAAAGACACGCAGCTTCGCAAGGATTACGACTACGATGCGTCGCGCGACGTTGTTGAGGACGATGCTCTCGATATCGATGATGAATACTCCGAACTTTCGGGTGTTGTCGGTATGGCTTCCTTCGGTGGGTATGTAAAGCGCACATGGCCAAGTACTGATGATGTTTCCAGACCCTCGCGTCCTCGTTACTACATCTCGAGACCCCGTAGGTGACCTTTGCCAATAAGCTTGGTATTCTGAAACTAACTCTTTCTAGAGCTCGAGACTCATGTCCTTCGGCAAAGAAATCCGATTACTATTCCCTACGGGCATTCGACTGAATCGTGGTAACTTGGTGCTGCCAGAACTTGTCCGCTCAGCGCAGGCCGAGAAGCTCAGTGATGTGATTTTACTGCACGAGCATCGGTAGGTTATGTTTTTCAGTTTCAAATGAAAGTTTGCTAACCCGAATTAGTGGTACACCAACAGCTATCACCATCAGCCATTTCCCCCATGGCCCAACATTGATGGCCTCCCTTCACAACGTCGTACTCAGAGCCGATATCCCAAGATCCATTAAGGGAACTGTATCGGAATCATACCCACATCTGATTTTTGACGGCTTCACAACAAATTTGGGTTTGAGGATCGTTAAGATCTTGAAGCATTTGTTCCCACCACGAGACGTTACTGCCAGCAAAGCCGCCGGCAACAGAGTCATCACCTTTGTGAACCAGGACGACTGCATCGAGGTCCGTCACCACGTCTATGTGAGGACGAGTTATGACTCGGTTGAACTTTCTGAGGTTGGCCCGCGGTTCACTATGCGACCATTCTCCATCACAATGGGGACGCTCGAGAACAAAGACGCCGATACAGAATGGCACCTGAGCCAGTACACTCGCACCAGCAGAAAGAAGAGCTACTTCTGAGCGGCATGAGGTTAATTTCAACGCGACCATCAAGCGGCGGAGTAGCTCGAGATGGAAAACTCATCGAGCAAAGAGGCGCAGCCTTAAAAGCAGGCCACCCAGATACCCCAACAAACTGCGAAGAGCTGCATCAAATAATCGACACCGAGGAGTGCAGAAGATATCTTTCTATGCCAACATAAGGGAGCCAGTGACCACGCGGACTCTAGATGTTTACTATGCTACAAAGTTTCTGAACATAGGGGAGAGGAAGCGGCAATTATGACAATATGGCGTTGACTGGCAGGGAAAATCGGTTCGCTTACATAATCAGGAGTTCAGGGGCAAATACGCTACAGTGTTAAGGGCGATCAGGCACAGCGCACAAATCCGACCTTGGGAGTAGATCAAATGGGAAACTGTTGATAGGTTTTGGGGACTGATGTGTGGGTAGTAAAATATGAGAGGGTACCCTTCTTGAACGATTGTTGAAAGGCGTTGAAAGATGGTGAATAGGCCTCTCAAACCATGTCGATTAACTATTTTAAAACACCCATCAACTATCTTTTAGGGTCTCCGTTTCAAATAGAAGTCTCTATCTTTTGTCCCCAACGTATGGCTGCGCAGGTTTCGAAACGGAATGCCAGCGCTGTGGGTGAGAATGGAGACGGTGGACCGTTCCCATCAACTGTGGAGAGACATGCAGATCAAGCTTCAGCCTCGCTGCAGGTGACGCCATCAGGTTTGCTGTCATTGCGTCTGATCCCAAGAAGCCGAACAGTGACATTTTTCAAGACCAAATGCTTAGTAGATATACGGGTGCACTTTCTTACACGACTGTTACCGATGAGACAATGCTAGCAGATTTTGACAGCTCAATGAACATGCATGAATGTAACTGGGTCGGAATGATTTCCAGGCCCAGCACTTCTACAAGGAGGTGCTCTGAGCTCCTGTAACTCCCAAGCTGTCTCGGAGGCTGCCTTGCCATGCCACAAAGATGCCCAACGGTTGCTGAGAACAGAGGTGAGCTGCTACCCCTTCCTTGTTTTGACTGCTTTGTCGGTAGGTCCAGAACACACAGAACTGCTCGACTCCGCTATCCCCCGGATCGGGGAGCTTCAGCTTCGCCTTGTGAAAAAAGGGGCTCAAGTGAATATACTTCTTTCCTTTTTGAACTCTCCAGAAACGTCATCTTCAATGCTGTACATGTGTTATTTGCCGATCCTAGGTCTCGTGCCCTGAATAGACCCCTATCAAGAAGTAAAAAAAATAAAAATAAAAATAAAGTTCACTGCCTCGCGTTGCAGGCCTCGTAAGCGTGAGGCTAAGACTCTCAGGGTTCATCACCTGAACCAAAAGAGCTTGGTCTGGGCGGCGGCTTGGACCCTGTCCTACAAAACTGAGAGAGAAAGGGGAAATTTGCGGGTCTGTCAACCGTCAAAGTGGAGACCCGGGTGCAGGTGTAGCAACTAAAAACCATCAGCCACAGCTAAACGGACCACTCAGGTGCTCGCAACCCAGCCAGCAACGTGCAGGCAGTGGACGGGAGAGGCCAAGGCAGCGCAAGCTGGGAGATTCGGTCAATCCGAGCCTTCACAAACCACCAACAACCCTTCTTCCTTCCCGCCAATTTTCAAGGAAGCAAGTAAACGACGACCCAGCGCACCATCGCATCGACCCCGCCAGATATCATTACAACCGCAATCAACGAGATCATACTAGAGCACTCCAATTGAACAAGAAGCAGTGCGATTGCGTCAGCGACAATGTCGTACAATCCTTACAACCAGGGCCCCTCGGCCGAAGCTGGATATGGCGGCGGATATGGCCAACCTGTGAGTATTTCTCTGAATCGCGTCCCGATATCAGGTGCGGAGGTGCCGCATGACGCTGAAGACTATCTTCCTTGCCAGCATGGAGGCACAGATAATCTCTGTGCGGTCCACGCCAAGCGCGCGCAAGACTATTCATGGGTCTACATAATATGCTAACTCATCGCTCTCCCTGGACAGGAACAACATGAGATGCAACCCTATGGACAACAGTATGGACAACCCTACGGTGGACAATCTTATGGACAGCAACCGTACGGCGCGCCACAACAGCAACCATATGACCCTCCTCAGCAGCAGTATGGCTCCTCAGCATCGGTCCTCACACAAGGCCAGTTCCTAGAGCGCGTCTCCGCCATTCGCCAGGAAATTCAAAGCTTGGGCCAGATCATCCGACGAGTTGAGTCCCTTCACCATGCCGCTCTCTCAAGCACCGACGGCCACGCTCAAGCTGAGCTCGATGCCGAGGTCGCCAAATCGCAACTCAAAAACACGGCAATCAAGGATCAGATTCAGTCCCTAAAGACGGATACCGAGCGGACCACAGCTGAGCACGGCACCTTTGCGTTGAAGAAGCGCCAGTTTGAGAGTCTCAACAATGACTTCAAGGACGCCATCCAAAAGTTCTTGCAGGAGGAGCAGGCGTACAGACAGCGCTATCGCGAGCAGATCATGCGCCAATACAGAATCGTGAACGAAAACGCCACTGATGCCGAGCTGCAGCAAGCTGCTGACGCCGACTGGGGTGATGAGGGTATCTTCCAGACTGCTGTATGTCTCATTCTCTAACTTTACAACTACGTTTCAAGCTAACATTTCTCCTAGCTCCGCTCCAACCGATCTGGCCGCGCCTCGGAAGTTCTCGGCAATGTGCGCGCTCGCCATAACGACATGGTCAAGATTGAACGGTCTATCAACGAGCTTGTCGACCTTCTCGACATCCTCAACCAGCAGATCGTTCAGCAGGGCAACATCATCGAGGATGTGGCTCAGAAGGCCGAGCAGACGACGGATCATCTCGGCAATGCCAACACCCAGATTCAGACCGCCGTTAAGAGCGCTCGCAACCGGAGAAAGCTCAAGTGGTGGTGCCTGGGTATTACCATCTTGATCCTGATCATCATCGCCGTGGGTGTGGGTGTTGGTGTGACGATGCTCAATAGGAACAACAATGGTCCCCCTGCGAAATAAATCTAAAATGGCGCTTCTGAGCTAGATCGATAGATTTGTGTTGAGTGGGCGGGTTCTTGTTACTTGCGTCTGTATCTATGCCACTGGAACGGAGTTGGTATTTGTGTCTTGCTTGTTATGTTCGGCAAGAGAAAAGTGTAATGAGGCGAGGGGCGCGTTTGAAGAGGCGATATCTTGAATCCGTTCCATTTGTTCGTCTGGGAGAGAGAGCGTGGGGTGGAAGTGTTGAATTACGCGGTCTGCTTTATAATAATTCCCATAGGGTTGGGAGAACGTCAAGCACAAAAACGGGACCCTGGTTGGTGGCTGGTGGGCGGGACTGATGACAGGATTGATGGAACATGCTAATGATATCCGTCATTGGGAATCAGGGGGTTTTATCAGCCCAAGAAATGGTTGTTTCCTTTTTTTCAATTTATTATCTTTGGGAGGGGCCTTACGCTGTTAGTTCTTTGAGTAAACTACTATGTAGCATGTACAAACTACAGAGTACATACCGATTAATCCATGTCTTTTTTCCTCGTTCACACACATCCCTAGACTCCGATCGAGGCCATATACAGACTTCAATGTGTCACCAGAATGGCACAATAAGTTCTCAACCTATTAGTCCGGGAGCCCCTGAAGACAAGACCGCCTGAAAGGTATTGGCATCATTCTCAACCTTGGAGCCTGATACTTGACTTTTGAGTCTCTTTTTAGCTTGGCCATGAATTGTCGAATCCGTTCCATCGAGGAATGATGTTTTCCCGTCTTGCTCAAGCCTGGTGGTAATCTTGCTGCTCACTTCTGCACGAAGAGAATCGATACATTTTCCGATCACCTCTCGAGCTGTCGCTGTTAGATTTTCGGCTGGCCGAGCTGGACATCCCCAATCGGGGGGGCGCTGGCAAATGCCGAGGAGAAGTGGGATTTCATCAAAGTTTGTGAGTCGCGTGTGGTCTTGCTTGCCGGCCTACGGCAAATAGAAGGGAACTGGAGGGTGTATGGACTTCGATTTCGGATTTATAAGCCATTGAGAAAAGGCCGATGAACAAAATACAGAAACCCGACTCATGTCTGTTTTCTTCGGCGATATCGGTCCAACCTTACTTCTCCCATTTTTGATGGATGCCTTTCTGCATCGTACTGTCAACAAGGCTCATTGTGCTGATGTTAAGAGGTTACAATCCTAACTATCAGAAGCCGATTGAATGCATACATGGTCACACAACACACATGTAAAGAGGTGGGTATGTGTGTCTTCCGGCGAGGCCATCTCAGGACAATTCTGTATATCCCTGGCTCTTGGCTATGTATTAAACAGACATCCATATGTGCCACGACTTTATTGTAAAGCCTGAATGAACATGGTATTCCGCTTCTTCTTTTTCTTTTTCTTTTTTTTTGGTTCTTAGCCCTAACCTACCACGTCGTGGACAAAAGAAATGGAGACTGCTACTTGAAGTAAAGGCCTAAGAAGATAGTTATACAGTATCAAAAGATAGCCGACAGGTTTTTAGTATAGTATAACAGGCATTTGATGTTATTTAAACGTCTTTTGAAGCCTAATCACTATCTTTTAATGCACTTGCCTGGCAATCGCAGTCTCTATTTTTTGTCCATAACGTGCCTACCTACCTATACGCTCTTTCAAGACTATATGTAACAAAAAGTAATGTACGTGTATTGTTTCCACCAACCCCTCCTTTTTCCCCCCCATCCCAGCGACCCCCGTGATGCCAGAATAGCGAAAAAAAGAAAAAGGAAGATAGAGAGAAAACGAGAAAACCAAAACCTCTCGCCTATAATGACAAACAAGAAAACAAATTTCATGACCATGACATGTGGTAGGAAAGGCGATGACATTCCTCCTTGGGCTGCGTTATAGAGTGGCGTGGTTTCGTGTATGGGATAGGCAGGGAACTACGCCAACCACTTGCTTTCCCTCTTCTCTCTCTCGTCATCGTACACAATATTAGCCATCCTCACCCCCCACTAAGATACCTATACTGCGTTCGCGAGTTACGACCGCCATACAGCATATGATATGAACAAGAAAAATACAAGAACACCGCAGAACTAGCATTGGCTGCTCATGAGATCTTTGGGCAAACAATCGGGCTCCAGGTGCGGCGCGTCGACGGGCATACCATTCACAGTTCAATTTTGATCGTAGGTGCTCGTCCACGACGCAACGAAATAGCATTCTTCGCATCTGTGCTGTTCGACTTCCCAAGTCCACAGCCTTCTATCGCACCACACCACCGCCCATGCCTGACAGCTTGCTCGCCAAATCAGGATACTTCTCCTGCACTTGGATCTGGGTTCTGGTGGCCTCAGCATAGGAGATAGCGCTAACAAGCTCTCCCTCTGTTCTGGCAAGCTCCGCCGCACGCTCAAAGTACTTGAGGGCCTCGGTTACGCGGCCCTGCTGGAGAAGCAACTGTGCCATGGTGGCAACGGCGATGTCACACTCAGGGTCAACTGTAACATGTTGAGTCAGAAAACGACATCCGAGAATACTGAAAACACGAAATCACTTACTAATAAGGGCCTTCTCGCAGAGCTTTTCAGCTTCGCTAAAGTCCTGCTTCCATTGGAAAAGGGCGAGAGACTTGTTGATCAAGGGCAACACGTTCATAGACATGGGCTTGGTCTCCTTCTCAAGCTCAATCGCCGTGTCAAATTTCTCGATAGCTTCGCTGAACTTGGTTTGATCAAGGAGCAATTCACCATAGTAGTTGTAGACATCTGGAATCTTGGGGAAGTTTTTGATGCACCGCCGAAAGGTCGCCATCGATGATGCAATGGAGCCGAGCTTGTATTGGGTCACACCGAGTTGAATGTGAGAGAAGATGAAATCAGGGTCCAGATCGATCGACTTTTGATAATCCTTCTGCGCGTCGGCGAACTCCCCCTTGATGAAATGAAGCTGGGCACGGTGGTAATAGATATCTGGGTCCTCTGGGTTCTTGGCAAGGGCGGCTTCGAAATCGGCTTCGGCCTTCTCAGGGGCACCAAGTTCCAGATTCATGCTCGCACGCTTGATGTAGCTCTGGGTCAAGCCAGGATCAAGCTCAATGCTCTTGGACAGATCCGCCAGAGCCTCCTCATGCTTGCCCTTGAGGCATTGGAATGTGCCGCGAAGGTTGTGAGCATAGGCCTCATATTCACCGAGATCTCCCAGAGTCAGAGCCTTCTCGAATGCCTCGGCAGCCTGATCGTACGCTGGCGCAATTTTGCTTTCCATCGCCTTCAGACCCTTTTGCAGCTGACCCTTTCCAGTCTCCTCGTCCAGTTCAGCGTCGTCTTCCAATCCAGCTGGCCTTGGCTTGGCCCTGAAGCTTTGCAGATAGTTACCCACAAAGGTGGCGCTAGGCAGTCTGGCTGGCTTGGTCTCGAGAATTTCCTTCGCCTTTGTGTCTGCGAACTTCTTTAAAAGACGCTCGACAGCTTGTGCACTCTGTTCATTCCTGAAACCATCGATAATGCAACTGGCGGTAATGTCGAGGAGAGCTTCGCTGTACTTGCCGAGGTGGTCGTAAGCATTTGAGCGGCGGTTCAGTGCCTTGATGTACTCGCCGTCAAAGGCAAGGGCAGCAGTGGTGTCCTCAACAACCTTCTCCCATTCGCTCAGGGCGTTGTGGCAGGCAGCGCGGTTGCAATAATAAACTGGGTCCGGCTTGCAGAGAATGGCTTTCGAGTAGAGCTCAATGGCGTTGTTGAAATCCTTTTGATTGTAGGCCTTGTTGCCGGCCTCCTTGAGCTTGGCGGCGTACTCCCTGCGTTGGGATTCAGACAGGGTTGTCACAGTTTCCTCGTCGATTTCTGGCAGCTCATCGGCGGTCTCAACTGTGGTGGTCTTGGGCGTTTCCGCTTGCTTCTCGGCGGCAGTGCCCTTGTCGGCTTCCTTCTCGGCCTGTTTCCGTTTCCGCCGCTCCTTCTTACTAGGCTTGGGGGCAGATTCCTAGAGAAGAGAAGAGGGGGTCAGTATACTGGCAGCCGACGACGACGACGACGACGACGACGACGCCGAGGGGTATGATCGGGCAGACGACAGGGGTGCTCACTTCATCAGGGCCCTTGCGGATATAATAAACAACACCGGCACCGGTAACAACTACGGCGACACCAGCAATGGTGTAGACGAGACCTTTGTTCTCTGAGGCCCAGTTGGAGATGCGGTCCCACAACGACGAATTGCCCGGCACTGTTACAGTGGTTCCCGCGGGGCCTGAAGCAATCGTGGGAGCCATGGCTCGTTTGGTGCAGGAAGCGCTTAATGGAAGGCTCAGCGGGAGACGATACGGGTGATTCAAGGATGAGTGGGACGATAAAAAAACAGAGATAATGGCCACTCGACGGTTGGGTGGACAGCCGGATCTGTGATGCAGATTATTGCTGATTGTACTGCGGAAGCAAAACCTTGACGTCTCTCCCAGCAACTGCGCAACCGACAGCAAGCCATGGAAGCTTGATCAAAAAAAAATCGGTCCAGCGCGGCCCGCCAATTGCGATTGCTGCAACCTGCTCCACCACGCGGTTTTTCCGGAAGCTGACCTGGCACACCTGAACTTGCCCCTGCCACCGATAAGAGAGAAATGGTGACTTCACTCTTTGCTAATCAAGGCCCAGGCTCCACCCCCACCAAGCAGCACCTTCTGTTCTTCAGCACCACAACGGCCTGAGGCATCAACGATTTAGCCTTGTGTCAACACAAACCACCCCACTTCTGAGCTTCAACAGGTCTCTCTATAGTACGTCGTGGATAAAAAAAAATGGAGACTACGATTTAAGATAGAGACCGCAAAAGATAGTCGATAGGTATTAAAAGATAGTCGATAGGTGTTAAAAGATAGTGAATAGGCCTTGAATAATAGTCCGTATACTTTTAAAGATGGTGTATAGATTGTTAAAAATAGTAGAGGTGTTTAAAGAAAGAATAGAGGTGTTTAAAGATGGTCGAGAGGCCTATTTACTATCTTTTCAGGTGTTTTATCTCATATCGCAGTCTCCATTTTTTTATCCATGACGTGTATAGCAACCCTCAGGGGCATTGTGAGGGGTTGCCTTTTTACAGTAAATAGCAGTTAATGAAATACCTATCACGAATCTATGAGCCAGCCAGCAAGTTAAATTTATGAGGTAGCTCGAGCTATCTTCAACACATTCAAACCAAGATGTCACCTGCCGACTTTCAGATCTTCACATCCCTTCGTTACGATCCTTCTCTCCTCCAGGTTCACTCCAACCCAGCCTTCACCCACGCAAGCTGGAACCATGGCCACTCCTCCCCCTTTTACATGCTAGACTACCACCGCGACCGCATGCTCCGCGCAGCCCATCATTGGAAATGGGACTCTGCCGTTGAAGTCCTCACCGGCGACGCTGGACTGCAACTCTTGGCAGAAACCATCACAGCCCAGCTCTCTCAAAAAGACCAGCCAGTCAAAGTAAGGGTGGACGTCTTTCAAGACGGTAAACTGGCAGTGACTGCCTCTTCTACCCCCTCGCTTCCTTTGCATAGACTCTTCCCAACCACCCTGGAACCCCCCGCTTTGGACTCGTACTCGGGCACTGTGTTTGAAGTGGTAGTCGACACAGCAGACAATGTTAACCCGACAGAGTTTACTCATTACAAGACCAGCAAACGACAGGTCTATGACCAGGCGAGGAAGCAGGCAGGCATCACGTCACCAACTATTCCCCGAGAAGTCTTGATTGTGGATAGCAAAGACGGATCAATTATGGAGGGGTCGACTAGCACACCGTATTTCTTTCGGGAAGGGAGATGGGTAACGCCGGTGGTGAACAAGGAGACAGATACGGAATGGCATGGGGGGCAGGATGGGACGAGTAGGAGGTGGGCGTTGGAGAGGTATGTTTAGTGCAATAAAAATGACGAAACTAGTTTCTGAAGGGAGCTTTACTGACAAGAGTAAATAGGGGTCTTGCATTTGAATCTATGGTCCTGGCTGAGTCTTTGGTTGATGAGGAAGAGTGTTGGCTAAGCACCGGAGTCAGAGGCTTTATATTCGGGAGGGTGAAACTGAGCCGATGAAATCCTTCTCTTAGTCGAGGGAGAGGGCGCAAACAGGTAGTCAGCATCACCTGCAACATCGTGGGCTGGGAGTACATTTAGGCCATGTTTTTACTGTCACAAACCATATGACAGGCTTGTGTAATGGTCCAGGAAAGGCTGAGACCGCCCCATTCCCTAACTGAGGCTCACTAATGGCCAGAATACTCGCTATTGTCATGACCTACGTACGGAGATGGGTGGCTTGTACCTCTCCTAGATGCGTACAATTAAGCCATGAAGATTTGCGCATCCCTCTGCCATATGGCCAACACAATGAGAGCCGGAGCGGTAACACCACGGCTCACCGAGGCCTCTGCCCCATGATAGCACTTGTCAACACCAGTCTCGGCCGTTAAAGCCAGCCGCCAAGGGTGACGGCTCGTCATTGCGCCCTTCCTGCTGTCTACGTAATCCCTTTTCAGTTTTGAGTCACACACAACTGCAGTTTTCGTGCGATTTCAGCAAAGCCATCTCGAAAAGGAAAGAACGACGGCGATATTTAACGGCTGATATCATGGCATCCATCATATTTGGTCTCCTCCGCGCGGGGGGCGTCGCCTCGCTCTTTCCATCCAGAGATCAAGCCAGTCACACATAACAGCATGAGTTCTATTTGAACAAACGAATTCCCTCTTTGTTTTCTCTTTCATTTACCGCTCATATTGTTCATGGTATTATCATCGTACTTCAGCAGCACCACAACCCTCAGCTTTCAACAACTGTTTCTCCTTTCCTTGTTCACCACAAACTACACTCAAGACTCTTTCAACTACCAAAACCAATACAACCACCACAGCATCATGGAGCCCATCTTCCTCGCTCAGTCCAAGCTCCGCGCCGAGCTCGGCTTGTACAAGGTCAAGGCTATCCCCAACAGTAACTTCCAGCGTCATGGCACCAAGGCCTACGCCTCTGCCATCAACCGTTATGGGATCCAGCCCACCAAGCCCGGCCCTCTTACCTCCCAGACGATTCGCGACCCGAGCACCAACTGGACCTCTGGCAAGTTTGCCGTGGGTGCTCTGCGTGACATGTGGACTACTCTTGTTGAGAAGACAGGAGATGACAAGCCTGGAGAGGTTGGGGCTCAAGACCAACAGAATGATATGGAATACCTTTGTGAGGTGTCGATTGGTACTCCAGCTCAGAAGGTCCTCTTGGACTTTGACACTGGCTCGGCTGACCTCTGGGTATGTTTCCACAACCCATAACGTTTTTTCCTACTCAGTATGATGGCAAGCTGACAATAATCAATGCAGGTTCGTCCGGATGCCTTCAAGCACGATGAGTCCTCTTCCTTTGAGCTTCTCAAGCACAAGAATTGGAAGATCCAATACGGTGATAGCAGCTCAGCCTCTGGCTTTGTTGGCCACGACACTATTTCTATCGGCGGCCTTGTCATCAAAAAGCAGGCAGTCGAGGTGGCCAAGCACGTATCCTCTCAGTTTAGCCAGGGTGTCATAGGCGGTCTCCTCGGGCTGGCTTTCAAGCAAATCAACACCGTTTACTCAACCTTGGGCACGCGCGACCCTCAGCCCACTCCTGTGGACAACATGATTGCTCAGGAAGACATCCCCAAAGAAGCCGAGTTGTTCACATCGGCCTTTTACAGCTCCCGTGATCTTCAGCCAGAGTCCTTCTATACCTTCGGTTGGATTGATCAGGATTTGGTGAAGAAGTCTGGAGAGGAAATCACCTGGGCCAAGGTGGACAACTCTCAAGGTTTCTGGATGTTCGACAGCGAGAGTGCCAGCATTGGTGGCGACAAGGTCGAGTTGTCTGGTAACAAGGCTATCGCAGACACTGGCACCACGCTCGCGCTCGTCTCGGACCAGGCCTGCGATGCCCTGTACAAGAAAATTGAGGGCGCCGCCTACAGCGAGGAGTATCAGGGTTATCTCATCCCCAAGTCTGTCAAAATTGATAATCTTCCAGAATTTAGCATTGCTATTGGTGAGAAGGAGTTTGTCATCCAGAAGGAGGATCTTATCTTTGCGGATGCCGATGCCAGCAATTATTACGGCGGAGTCCAGTCGCGCGGCTCCATGCCGTTTGATATTCTTGGAGATACCTTCTTGAAGTCCATCTACGCCGTAAGCCTTGCCTGAAACCCCCTATATCGATCAATACTAACCAAGGTCCGTTCCAGATCTGGGATCAGGGCAACGGCCGCTTCGGTGCCGTTCCCAAGATCGAGAAGACGCAGAAGGCTCCTCTGCCATCCAATGGTGGTGATGGTGCGGAGAAGGTGATCTGTTCACTTGACAAGAGCCATGTGAAGCCAGTTTGCAGTGTTAGTTCGACCTACGTTTGCCCTTCTGATTGCTAGTTTGAGGGTGTTTTTGTTCTGGCTGCTGGACAGGCCAGTGCATGAGAGAAGCCAAGACGATGGATGAATGGACACCTTCGGGCCCCTCGTTTGCGACGTTTTGGTAGGATTAGCTTATTATGCAATACAAACAGTGTTTTTGGTATGATGTTGTTGACCATTGTGAAATTCCTGATATCAGGTGAACAGCAAGATATTTCGTATTTTGAGTCATCGACGGCGCCGGGCGCTGAGGTTGCAGCGGTTACCAGCGGCCCGGGTGCACCTGAAGCCAAGTTGGCGGCGCTCAGGCCCTGGAGGGGGTGAGCTGCGACCCCACACTCCGCGATCGGGGGTTGACCCGTGGGTAGATGTGGATGCGGAATTGAATTGCTCACTGGACTCCAACAAAAATATTTCGACTCGCTCACCAGTTGTTACACGAATCACTCATACATTCTGGCTGCAAGAGAGCGACACACGACGAGAAAGCGGCTCTTCCGTACATCACGACCCCTTGTAACACTATCGCTTCGTATCTGAAAAAACCTTCAAGGAATCAGTAAAAATGGCCGCCCAATCTTTTGTTATCAAAACCCCATGCTCCTCCGCCAACATCGGCCCGGGCTTCGACGTCATCGGCCTCGCCCTGTCGATGTACCTGGAGCTGCACGTCACCGTCGACCCTCCCACATCTTCGTCACAGAACTACCCCCTAAACTGCAGAATCACCTACGAAGGAGAAGGCGAGGGGACAGATGAGATTTCGCTGGACCCAGAGGTCAACTTGATCACGAGGGTGGCACTTTATGTCCTCCGATGCCATGACCAGAGAGCATTCCCCAAGAACACACATATTCACATCAAGAACCCCATTCCGCTGGGGAGAGGGTTGGGATCGAGCGGTGCGGCGGTTGTGGCGGGGGTTATGCTTGGGAAGGAGGTGGGGAGGTTGGATCACTTGACAGGGGAGAGGCTTTTTGACTTTTGTTTGATGATTGGTAGGTCTCTCCTCGCGAGTATCCTGTATTTGGGGGGCGGGTGCTGACAAGGATATAGAGAGACACCCTGACAACGTCGGCGCTGCGCTGTTTGGCGGGTTCGTCGGGACGTACCTCAAGCCATTGACGCCTGAGGATACGGCTAGGGTTGAGATCCCGCTGAGCGAGGTGTTGCCTGCGCCGCAGGGGGGTATTGATACCGGGGATAGGCCTCCTGAGCCCCCCGTTGGGATTGGGCACCATATCAAGTTCCCTTGGGCGGGGGAGATCAAGGCGGTGGCGATCATCCCCGAGTTTGAGGTGCCTACTGCGAAGGCGAGGCAGGTTTTACCGGCGGAGTATCCTAGGAATGATGTTGTAAGTGTTTGTTGAATGATACGATTTGAAGGCCAGAGGCTGACAAAAAGGGGTAGACATTCAACCTCCAGAGAATAGCGCTTCTGCCGGTTGCGCTGGGCCAGAGCCCGCCCGACCCGGAGCTTATCTATTTGGCTATGCAGGATAAACTTCACCAGCCGTACAGGCAGACACTTATTCCTGGGCTGACGGAGATTGTGGAGAGCATGACGCCCGCCACCCAGCCTGGTTTGCTGGGTGTGTGCCTTTCGGGCGCCGGGCCGACGATCTTGGCGTTGGCGACGAGCAACTTTGAGGAGATTGCCAGCAGGATCATCAAGAAGTTTGAGGAGAACAAGATTGTGTGCAACTGGAAGGTACTGGAGCCGGCGGAGGGGACGACGGTGGTGAGGACGAAATAATTTGTCTTTTGAGATCTCATGTGGGGGTTCTGGGACGAGAAAGCTGATAAAATGGGGATATGATATAAATAATAGATAGAGAGGGATATGAAAAAAGGGATGAAAATGATACCCGGTCGAGCGGATTTCGCGGTGCTAACATTCTCTCTTTATGTGAAATGACTATCTGCCGTCTGGTACACGGTGCGAATTTGCTGCTCAAGTTGTTCTTAGGGTTGAATTGTCTGTCTGTGTTAAACAATCATCTGGCGTCTGATAATATAGTATAGACTTGGTGCTCAAGTTGTTCTCGTTCAGGGGTAAAATGATCCATGAAGCGAGGTAAGCATGGAAGACCTGAAAAGCACATTGCAAGCGCACCAAAACATCATCTGTCAAACATTACTTGCATTCACTGCCAATTTCACCCCCCAAGGATAACAGCCACTGATGTTCAAAAAATTTCAACGTATAATTTTTTTGTATTTCCAGATCAGCCCCATCCATATCTAAAAGTGTGATATCCCTCTTCAAAGTCTGTTCTGTAATCTGCACAATGCTGCCGGACTGAGCATCCGCTCCAGTGTCCATTATGAAAATCCCCAAACCAGCCATGGTATCCCCAAACGCCGTTATATCCAAAACAAAGCGAAAATATTCATGTGTGATGTTTTTGTGTTATGTGTTGTAGTATGTACTTGTCGAAATCCCTCATTTCGGATGTGAAAGGAGAATGTCGAGGTTTTTAGATGTGGCCATCAAGGCCCTGAGCAGCGAGGTAAGGCCAGCCGAGGATCATACCGATAGCAGGGAAGTAGCTACATATTATTTTATCACCGTGTTAGCCATATTTTCCAGGAGTTGGGTTATTAGGGAAGGAAGAAAACATACACAGCACCCTGCTTTCCGACTCTCTTGAGCTGTCTCCCCCAGTCGGCGGCGGCAGAGCTAGTGGAGACGGGCAGACGCTCAAAGGGGGCGTGCTCGAAGGAGCGGGCGAACTGCCGGAGGGACTTGTAGACGGAGAAGGTTCTCTGTTGCTGCTGGACACCGCGGAAGGCGTTGCGGGCGGCGAGGCGGGCGAGGATGGGAGACATTTTTGATGATGTTTTTTGGGGGGTTGTTACTCTGGTGAGTGGTGATGAGAGAATAAGTTGAGTTGAGAATGGGTACAAGATTGTACAGAGAGTAAGAGTGAGTAGAGTTGGTTGCTGGTGATCGGAAGATCGGAAGCTGTGTTGATGAAGCTGATGATGATGATGATGATGATGATGATGATGATGATACAAAAAGGGAAAGACCCGACAGGATGGTGGTGACAAGAGTTATATATTACTATTTCCAGCAACTCGGTTTCAAGAAAAGTTATTCCATCAGAGTCCAGATGAATACACACACCCAGGTCGATCCATTTGGCTGGATTCGAGGACACATCGTACCGCTCCCGAAAGCCTGGAATCTCTCCCATCCAGTGTGAAAGATCCCAAGTGACCACAACTTACCAAAAGCTTCCGGCTCCTCTTCGTCGTTTGTGCTGTCAAAGAGGTAAGATCAGGCGCTCCCAGACACAGAATGGCACCACCCTTACCCATAAGCACCAGATGCCCAGCAGCTCAGCCCTATGGCGGTAGCAAGGTTGGGTAACAGCTCGGGCCATATTCGCCTCACCATCTGGCCAGCTGGTGGAGAAATCGCACCACTGGGCCCCTCGCCTCAGGAACAAACGTTTGCGAACGTTGGCGAGCTTGGCGGCGTTCGTGGTGTGATTATCGGAGGTGGCCGGGGCAAGCTGGCTGAGAGCTGGGAGATGGGGAAATGGGAAGCTCATGATTGGGTAGAGCTGGGGGGCGGAAGTGGAGATGCCATCCCAAGGTTGGCATCTGACATCTGATTTCTCGATTCCAGATTTCCCCAATGCGACCACTGTAACCACTGCATTGTGCTGATATACACAAACTTTAATCCAAGTTAAGCTGACGCCCTGAACGACGTGAAGATTGATCTGGACCAAATTTGCAAGATCGGGATTTCAAGGGATAAAAAAAACTGAAGGGAAGATTTAGGACGCGATTTCATCCGGCATGGGATTTCTGTCCCTGGGAAAGTTAGGAACGGGACAAGCAAGTCGGCGATTTGCGATTTGGAATCTAACTTGTTTTTTTCCCTCAGGGGGCCTGACATCTGTTGATCTCGCCATCTCGGTCTCTCCCAGTTGCGCGAAGCCGTATTGACCCTTGGAGTTGCCATTCTCATACCTGAGCAACCATCTCATGATCAAAATATGAGGATAGTGACACAACAAAACTTTGAGACGCTCAAAGTTTGATCCTTGTATTCATGGCTTCCTACATAGTCGATAAATCCCGTTTCCGTGTCTATTTGCCCTTCCTCCGCTTTTTATTCATCTGCACACACACCAACACAGACAGAGAACCACACTTTATATAGCAAGTTAGGAATCTCCCTCTCCCAGCGAAGTAGCTGAATAACTCAATCGTAGTAAAATTGACAACTTGGCTAGCTCACCACCATTGGCTCTTGGACGGCCGCGAGCGCCAGCACTGCCAAGTTGGGTTGGCACACATCGAGTTAGACACACAACCATTCCTTCACACTGAACAAAGATTAGTTTTATTCTTGACCACCGTCTCACGAGTCCCACCAGCTTTGACCCCGACGCCTTGGGAAACCACATGCTTACTATATTCATCAACCAATCCATCGGCTTGGGTAATACGTAGCGTCGTAGGGCATCCAAAAACTCTTTCTTGTGTACCGTCACAAACCTGGCATTTTTCCCTGCTTTGTCACTTCGGGTTCTCCATCATCCATTCACATCCAAGTCTCGAATCCTCTTCCGCTCTTTTTCCTTCTCTACCACCATCAAATATTCTCACTCTCACATCCAGAATCATCAGCTTGCCCCCTCTTGAACATTCCCCATATCAAGCCCTCTACCTTACCTACGTATTTTCCCGCTGATGCCCAACCCAGCCACCACCACTCCTTTGAGGGTAACACACAAATATCACCCACATCCGGGATAAAAACTCCCAGTAGGGTATCCCGATGGCTTATCCCGACTAAATTTTACGAACACACATACACCAAGAAAACGCCACACCCTGCAGTCCCATCCCACCGGTCCCCTTAGCTCCATCTTCCAGGACTCCAACACAAGCTCTCATGGGTTCCACATGCCTCGAGAAACTCGGTGAGATGTACCAACTCGAAAGTGAGGCGAGAGCCGGGTAAGCGTCCAAGAGATACTTGCCACAGTGTGTGTGTTCGACTCTCTCAATATGCCCATGGCCCTGTTATTATCCTTGCTGCTTTGCATTGCAGCAGCAACCCCCGCCATCCATTCACAACAACCGCCCCCGCTCAAACCACACCGATGCTTTGCATGATGCCTTTTGTAGCGTATTGCTCACATACCTATAGGATGATTTGCTTCTTCCTTATTTTCTGACTGGGTTAGGAAGTGAATTCCCCATCTAGACCCTTGGCCGACCAAAAAAGCAAAAAGCAAGTTTCCCCTCCCTCCCCTTCACCCTACCCAAGAACGGCACGCGTCCAACAGGCCCAGCACCTTCCCTGTTGCTTTACAAACGCGGGATGTGTGTGTTCTTCTTTCCATCTTGTCTCAAAGAGTGTCGTCCTGCAGTTCTTGAGTCCTTAGTCCCCTGATCCTGGTCCTGGTTGCTTACCTTGCCAGTAGTTATTCGGACTTTCTTGAACAGCCCCCCTTGTCTCAGTCCCGATATCTCTTCCCCCAACCTTCACGCCATCTCGCATCGCCCAAGCTGAATTTTTGTTCCATCTCTCTCTTTTCTCTCTCTCTCGTTATCTGTTATTGATTTTTTTGCGTGTTCTGGTTAGGTACCATGAAGAGACCTCTCAATTGACCTACCAGATAACAGTTCCTCCCCCGCACCGAGACATGCAGGCTGTTCCCCCCAGTTCTTGACTGGTCAGAATGTTGATTGTGGTTCTAGACTTGTTGGCCACACACTGAAACATGCATCTTTGAGCACACTGCTAGAAGTAAGCATGCGTGTGCCTTGCTGTGAAGTCAGTCATGATGCCAACTTTGAACCAAGCGTTATTGCGGGAGCGGGGGTTCTAGAGACGAAAGGGGATCATGTCAGTGAGAGTGAGAAATATTGTGTGTGTGTGTGCAACGCGCATAAGGGGCATGTATGCAGTCACACACATGGGCATCTGGTGATAGCTCATATCTCACCACCTAATGCGTGTGAGTAGAGACAGGTAAGAGATACAGCAACGCCTGCCAGATGAGCATATCATAGGACATATATGGCATGAAATACCTACTTGCTACTGGCATGCCATTCTGAGTTCTGTATATCCCCGTTTTGTTCATCACCACGATGGTGGCTTTCCAAGAATGGGACGATCTCGCTGCGGGCATCTGCAAAGCCGCCAGAGTAAGATGCTCAGAAATGATAGAAACTATCACATTTGAACGGTTGTGACTCCACTTTGACTGCCGACTTCCGATTCCACCCCCTCACCCTATAGCCTTAAGGCTGCGAATCGGTGTTTGTTCGTTGAGATCTGGGGTCATTGTTGTCTGCGACCGAGATTCAGTCGCCGATTCCTGAGCCGCTCGTCGTTGCTTTTCGGTGTTGGGAGGGCAAGCCACACTCGCTTGCCATCCACTCCCCTCACGTTCCCGCCCTCCGGCCTTTCTCATCGAGACCCCTCAATCTGACCGGTGGGCAATAATCTCAGGTGGGTAGCCGACGAGTCTCTTTTATTCTGTTTCGTTTTTCGGTGGACCCTCAGCTATCCTCACTTCATCACAGCTACTGAGATAACGGTCAACAGATGTGAATTGTCGACATCCGTCCCTCTATCCAATACGATTGCAGATTAGGGCATGAATTGACCGAGCAACACCGAAAAAGCGTTTCCTGTACGCATCATAGATGTCATGTTGAGCAGCAGTGGGAAACCGGCGCCCCTGTGAAGATCGGAACAGCCTCTTCTCTTCGCATGAAACGCCACGGTGCGCATCAATTATTCCTTGAACACAAGTCGTATTGTCGATTGGACTGCGGTAGAGTCATTCACCAATGAGGTCCGGTGGCCCAAATTCGCACATGAGCCTCCCAAGGTAGTCCAGTAGCACATGCCACTGTTCAAATATCCAGTACCCTATGCTCGGCTTGGACTCTGAGATCGGGTTCCCAGGTGGGTGAATTGTCCGAAGATACCTAAGCAGTCAGCAAGGTCAGTTTAAAGCCCTAGCTCTGTTACACAACTGCCTCGAGTAGCATGTCACCGATGTGCAAAGCTAGTCAAGGATGCCTGCGGATAAGGCGTCGACGAAGATTTCCAATGCACAACATGGAAACCGAAGCTCCGCCCACGCCGGAAGCTGCCCTGGAGGCCAAGGCGGAGCGGAAGTGATCTCGGACGCAACAATGAAGTCTAGCCATGACTGGCCATATCGGAACTTTTAAGCCGCTTATTTGGTGCTCTCAGCTACGGTACTCAGGGTAGACCTGAGCTCGAGGGACCCGGCAGGCCAGAAGAAGAAAAGGGGGTACCTGAAATACAGAACCCCTCATCAACGCCCTGTTTCATTCGCTCGGAGTCACTCAATGCAGGAATCATTTCTGTCTGTGAGGTGTCAAAAGCACTTGCCGAGACATTCTCCCCAAGGCAATGGTACGCTCCCGGGCCTTTGCATTAGCAACGAGAGCTCATATCCATAGGGAGAAGTAGCTCAACAGTTTGGATCCTCAAGTCCCTTACTGTGTGACGACAATTGCTGCTGGGAAAGAATGCCAGGAGTTGAGTATCGACGAAGCCCAATGCCGCTAGACAGGGAGCCACTGTATGGTCCTCTCCGGTGTCGTAGTGTAGGACCGGCATGCAGATAGCCGCACAAAGGGTTGTATACAAGCTCATCGAAGGGTGTAGAGAACATGACTCCGAATAAGCAGCGACGAATCATGGTCTTGGGGTCGCGGGTACTGGCAGGATTTTCTTTGCATGATCTCGACTCTCGGTGAGGTTCCTGTTATCTTGATGCCTTGTATTCCATGACCAGCCCGAGCACAAGGCAGCTCAAAGCTCTGGGAGACGTCCTTATGGACTTTCAAAGGTGGTCCTCCTGAGCATGGTTGATCCTTGAGTGCCCATTGACTCCCCACGTCGGCGAGGCCAGTAAAATGTCTCACTTGCTTGTCCCCGCCGCGAAAGCCGCCGACCCTATTCATGTGTAAACATGCTGTTATTTCCGCATTGTCACTTGAGCTCAGCGCCATTCTCGGCCGAGCTTTGTGATCAGCAGACCATCTTGAGAAGGCCATCCGTAGTTCAGCCTACTATTGGTCTGTCGCAGCATGATGATGCGATGTTGAGGGCATCCGAAGTATTCCTGGCGGTGAGATGGTGTCCATCCAAGCAGCATCATCATCTCGGGTAAACCATAGTAGCGGGATGTCGTTAGCATAAAAGCCGCAAGCTTCCCCTTTGCTGCTTGCCTTCTTGTTTCCTGAGATATCCAGAGTCCATTCCAAATCCTACTATCACTCAAACACATCACAAGCTTTTCACAGCACCTTCTCAACCAAATTACACAAGACCGTTACCATGAACTCGTACAACAATCCCGAGTCCTGCGGATGCTGCGTTTGGTCTGATGGTCGTTTGTATCAGCCAGCAACTTGCCAAATTTGCGGAGGCAACCTTCGGTGGTAAGAGGAACTCATAGCCTCGATCTCCGTCTTGTTCGCAGACTAACCCAGCATAGGGGCTGCCAATCTTGCAAGAATACCGGGGTCAAGTGGGAGCCATGCCCTCATTACCGCCAGTCGAATGTGGCGATACATTCGGCTCAGCCAGCATACACTACCACTCAGCAGTAGTCTCTTAGTTGTGCCGAGTGACTTGTGTCACGAGAACCTACATATTGGTGTTTCGTTCGAGGGTGTGAGGAGTTCCCTGGTGGGAGGTCATTCTTTGCTCGTTTCTGTTGGCTTCTACAGATGACCCTTGCTTGTTGTTATGGTCTCAGGTAACAGGGGCCTTGGTGTTCAGGTGTAATTTTTTTTCTCTGTATGGGTAGGGCTGCGCAGGAGGTATGGCTTCTTGCAATGCTTGATATTAGGATTCGAGGCGGTCGTTTGACTTGATCAGAGGCTACAGTGGGTTAGTATAGACGAAACGTTTGCAATTGATAATAGTACTTTTACCTTACCTGTCTCTGACCATTGAGCTGTGTCGTCGGTTGTCGATGACCCCTGGATGCGGAATCGTGCATGAACATCATTCAAGCGCCACCAGAGCGGCAGCATGCATCAGCAATAGCCACTTTGGAGCCGCTTGGAAACGACCATACCAAATTTGTAGGGTGAAGCAAGTGTGTTTTCGTAATAGCGGAGTGGGAGGCCCAGTTCTATCCAGGCAACGCAGAAGGACCAGAGTCCTGATTGGCGACGTGAGCCGTTATCCCGTCGTGACTCCGGGATGACTGATGCTTCTCGGGTGTGGCTTTCTTTGTGGTTCACATGCTCAGACAATCGTTCATCTTGCAGCACTGAACTCGATCGATCCAGGTAAATCTCGGCTTCCGAGTTTACTGCAATGGCTTATTGCAGTCCCTTGAGCCGGATCCGATCTTGGTTGCATTCAATGCAGGAAAACACAGCAATTGCGGTCGTCTACGCCGACATCGGGTAGCTGGATAATACGAAGAGCTAGAAGTCGACACCTGTCTGACATCAGATTGAAGCACCGTGTCGGGTAGCCTCAGTGGTTTCGGCTACGCCGCTGTTAGACCCTAGCTATTGGGTTTGCCATGAGTGCTGTTGCCGAAGAAGTCAAGTTTCTCGGAACAACAACGACCCAGAGTCATTTTGGATGCACCATTGAGCATAGTTCCTGCTAGTTTCGGAGGTTAGATAGCCGCTGTAAGTGACCCGTCCGTGATCGATAGAAAAGGATCCTCATGCCTAGGGTGTCCTACTGAGAGGAAAAGTGCAACATAGCAGAGACTGCACAAGAATGGTTTTTCAAGTGGCCCTTTGAACTTAGTTAACAATTATTACACTCATCTCTTGAGTAGGTTGGGTGCGTGCTTCGTCTTCTCGTCCGCTTAGTACGCCGTGTTGCCAAACCAGAGGCCGCGGTCAGCAGTGAGCACATCATGGACGTCGGGGTATAGATTTGGAATGCAGTTCGATATCGAACCCGCCTGACCGCCTCTTCCAATAGTGGAATGGAGTAACAAACAACTTGGAGGTTGTGACACCACATCTTTTACTCCGAACGCCCGTTCGCCAGCCACTTAGCGACGCTCAGGGGTAGGAAACCTGCCCATCCAGGTTGTCCAAGATAATGTGGATTCTAAAGAAGCATACGAGGGGGTGACGCCACTGAATCATGTATCCAATCGTCAGTGAAAAATTGAAAACAAGAAGGTTGGCCCCGAGGTCGTGGTCTGCCAATAATTGAGGCACAAGCAGGAAACAGCGAGGCTGTAGCACAGCAAAAAGCGGGCGAGACATGGGAAGATCAATGGCTTGAAGAAATAGTCACAACATACTTCATTAATAATAACTGCAGCTGATGTCGAGACAGTTCCAGTTGACCTCGAATCTTGAAGAGCGTCAGGATGTGATTCCCGTAGTTGAAAACTGGAGGAATGATTTAATTGGAATGAAAATGATCAAAGGATAATGTTCCGTGACGTTAAATTTTTTCCAGAGGAAGAGGTGCTTCGTGTATTTTTTCTGAAAGAGTTAGGCCTGATCGGATAGTCTGGCTACTTCGTCCATGTTTGGAAGGCATGACTTGTAAAGGGAGTGAAGTTATCCCCAACGCTACTAGTCTCATTGGCAGATGCTACACGAGTGGGGACCCACTATCAACATGACCCCCACGATGAAACAGCTGCCAATCAATGTCTCCACTTTCTCTCTCTCAAGCCTGGCCCGCTGTGGAGCTACCGTCATGACCCCACACTAACTTTCAATTGGATCAGCTCTTCCCTGCGCAACGGCTTCTCTGAGCAGCTCAATGTCGACGAGCCGAAGATCGTACAACCACTCAGTCTACGGTTGCCGCAAATCCTCAGCCTCCTTCCGACTGTCGCATTCTATTATGGATTCATAGCGACAACGAGAGCAAGATGTCGGTTATTCTCTGCACTGGCAAGTCTTCTCCCTATGCAATCTGATGTCGCGTTTCTTCTTCGAAGGGGCGCCGCTTGCTCTTTGGGTGCCCAGCTGACAATGATATTCGGCTACAGCGGGTTACGACCACACAATACGGTACGACAGCCCGGAGATCGAAATGCAAATTCTCTCGTATCAAGTGGCTAACGCGCTTGCTCCAGGTTCTGGGAGGCTCTATCAGGCATCTGCTCCCGAACAATTCAACATCCCGATTCGCAGGTCAACCGACTCTGCATCTCACCAGACAAACGCTACCTCGCCGCTGCCGGCCACCACACCGTGAAGCTTTTTGATATCCGATCAACCAATCCTGCGCCACTTCTCGTCTTCGAAGGCCACACGGGCAACATCACCGGCGTTGCATTCCACTGCGAGGGAAAGTGGATGGTCACGAGCTCTGAGGATGGAACCGTCAAGATTTGGGAGACAAGGAGCGGGACAATACAGCGCAGCTACAATCATGGCTCCCCTGCGAATGACGTTGTCATTCATCCCAATCAGGGAGAAATCATCAGCTGCGACCGAGCTGGCAGCATCCGGCTGTGGGACCTGGCTGAGAATACCTGCTCACACCAACTAATCCCTGAGGAGGATGTGTCTGTGACCAGTGTCACCGTGGCAACCGATGGGACTCTGCTCTGCGCAGCGAACAGTGTTGTATGTGAATCGAATTTGCCTTCCTTCGAAGCTCATGAAACGGATGGGTACTGACTGGCTTCCCCAGGGAAATGTCTTTGTCTGGCGGCTGGAACAACAACAAGATGAGCGCACCGCCCTCGTGCCCCTAACCCAATTCTCGGCACACAGTAGCCACTATATCACACGTATTCTCCTCTCGCCAGACGTCAAGAAACTGGCAACATGCAGCGCGGATCACACCGCGAAGATCTGGGAGGTGAAAGAAATGGAGCCCCAGGACCCAGATAGCGAGCCTCGGCCATTCCCTCTCGAGGCCACGCTAACTGGCCACCAAAGATGGGTTTGGGACTGCGCCTTCAGTGCCGACAGCGCATACCTAGTCACAGCATGCAGTGATCATTACGCTCGCCTTTGGGAACTACACAGTCAGCAAATCATCCGTCAGTACAACGGCCACCATCGCGGCGCCGTCTGCGTTGCCCTTAATGACTACTCGGAGGCCAGATAGGACGGGCCCTCGGAAGATTATTGCAGGAACGGATCACGCGCAGAAAGCCGCAAAAGCAACTCTGGGTCAAAGCAGCAAGACCAGCTTCAGAGGCGAATCCAGCACCCCAGGCAGAAGCAGCGAACAAAGTCTGGGACGAACCACAAGACCACTAGAAAGGCCAAAGAGAAGCTAGGACCTTCGTCAGCACCACCAACAGTACTAGCACCTGCACCGGCCGAGGCAGTGGTACCAGCAGAGAACGCTACCTCTCAAGTCGTGGAAGCCGGCCTTCCCAGCGACGCAGGCGACATGCCGCCCATGGAGCCTCAGAGATCATCATTCGTCGAGATCATTGAGGGGCAGAAGAACCGACCAATTCCGGGAGAGTTCTGGTGAAACCGGGGATTGGTTTGGGGGGGTGGTTTCAAAATAGGGGCTCGATTGATGGCTAGGGAACGCTAAGCATATGTAGCGTTCTTTTTCTTTATTGATATTCTATCAGAATAGTGCTGTACGTTGTATTAAGCATCAGCAATAGACTGATCAGCGTGTACGTTTTGGGAGAGACGAGGCGAGGCTATGGCTGAGTAAATGCTCGTATGCATTTTTAGTGATAAGCCTACCACGGAAGAGTTTGCCTGCGGGAAGCGCTCGGTTTTAGAAATGGGAAATTAAAATATTGCAATTTCCGACACTTGAGCTGTTTGTAGTGCTATATTACGACTTAGATGCTTGCATACTAATCGCGAAAATTTTGAATCGCGCAACAAGATATGAATTGTACATACCGCTAACCCTTACTATGCACATAGTAAACCCTGAACCTAAAGCGTGGATACAAATTTCCCTCTCTGATTATTCCATTTATTTAGTTCGCAAAACTATTTACAACATGACATCAATCATCACATGATCCTATGTAAAGGCCAATCAACAAAACCAGGTAAATTCTAACACTTGTCCTCGCTCCCTCGTGCCACAATAACAGCTCATCTCATGCAACCCAAAAAAAAACTATGAAAAAAACTCCACGCGAAACTCCCCTTTCCTTGCAGTGCCTCGCGTATTTTTTCCGTCGCGACCAACCAAAGCGACCAATCCTGACTATATATTACAACAGTCTTCCCCTTATCCTATGCAGACAACGTTTCCCCGCCACTGCCCAACGTGTTCGTTCACACTTCCCCCCGCATACTCAAATGAAAAAAAGAGATATCACCATCCATCCCATCCATCATCCCCATCCTCATCCTTCAGCTTGGTATTAATCTTTTTCTTCGCCACAACCGGTTTACTCTTCACCGGTACTGTCGTCTTCTTCGCCGCTGTCGTAGTGGTAGTAGTTTTACTTAACCCCTTCGGCAAAGCCTTGCTACCACCCAATACCCCACCCTTCTTCTTTTCAGCCTGCTGCGCCAACCACCCCGCAAAATCCGGCTCGGAGCCATCGTCAAACGGTTTAGTTGACGCTGTTGTCACCGCTGGGTTCTTCTTTGATGATGATGGCTCTGCGAAGGGATTGTCGTTCGATTGGTTACTTGTTACTGAAGCCGTCATCTTATTAGAGGTGGTAACGTCGTCGTCGTCGTCCATGGCGCCCATGTCACCCCATGCGTCAAATTCTGCGCCATCATCGTTGCTGTCGTCATCTGCGAAGAAAGACTCGCCTGTTGTGGATGGGTTGCGGGTGAGGGGTGCTGATGGGGGAGGAGATTTAACTGCTTGGCGGTGAAGTGGTGAGGCCGAGGATGTGGATGTGATAGGAGCTGCTGTTGATGGACGAGAGGGAGGGGCAGAGGCTGCTGCTGGGGCAGAAGATGCTACATTAGACGAAGTGATGTCACCTGCTGCGGCGGAAAGTTTGTTTGTAAAAGACGAAATGGCCCAGCCTGCCCAACCGGCTGCTGCCTCTGGTTGCGGGGTGCCCATCCTAGGGTTCCCGGAGACGGAGTTCTCTGGTGGTAGAGCTGTCTCCGGCATGTTTTCTACTGCCTTCTTGATCTTTTGAACGTACACGTCGAGTGTCTTGACTGCTTGGTCTCGAATGAGCTTCTCCTTGTCTATGAGCGAGGGGCAAATGGCTGGGAGAACGCGAGTCGCGCAGTCTTCGTCCGAGAAGTGCTCCGATGTGACTGACAGAGCCATAAGGGCGGCGTTCCGAGCGTGAATGAATGGATCACGGAGTGAGCGACTGAAGGCTGCTATGAGAACCTTGGAGCGGGAAGAAATCCCCAAATGCTTGGCGATTTTTCCAAGACAAATTGTAGTGTTTGTGCGAATACCAGGCTGTTCGTCGTTGGCTGTTTTGGCCAAGTACTTTAGCAACTCGCCGTTGATAGTTCTGTCGGAAAGTTTGGTGATAATTGTTAGGACAGATTTGAGTGTCTGTTCTCGGACAACTGGTGCTATGTCTGTGAACCCCGTGACCTAGACTACATTAACGCCTGTCACAGCACCATTATTTTACGCAACTTATAAACTTACTATTTGCGGAAAGATCTTGTCGTTGACGGTTTTCTGCGAGAGCCTGTCAATCATAAGGGGCAGATTATCAAGTAAGCACACTCTGATGGCCCTGTCTGGGTTCCCGAATAATCGAAGAAGCACGGGAAGGACTTTGGCATCGAAATCCTCGTTTGACAATTTGGTTGCGATTTTCATGACAAGTCCAAAGGCCTTAGGGCCACCGCCTCCGAATTCTACTGATTTTAGCAGTTCTGGCAAGACTTTCATTTTGAAAAAGTCCTCTGGGAAGTCATCTGTGAGCTGGTCGAGGTCACTAGTTCAAGTCAGCACATGCTCGCTTTTTTCCCACGAAAAATCAAAACACGTACTCAAGGAAGGCTTCTCGTTCCTCTTCTGTCTTCACTCCGAGATTTTCGACTCCCTCGGTCAGTTTGATTAGAGGCGTGTCAAAAAATGAACCATTCCGACTACCTTGTTCAAGAAAATGAGCCACGGTCAGCCTAGCCTTAGGATTTGGGTTGGCAAGACGCTTATAGCTTGGGTGAAGACTGGGTGGAATATTCTTCGTTTGCCCTGCCTGATCACTGGTGAAGCTGCCGTTGAAAATCTCGAAGATCAGCGCACCGAGGTCGTAAGCATCGACAGCAGAGTGAGGGCTGCGCTTGATGGCATCCCACCCCGACTTTGCCAACTCAGGCGGTGCGTATCGTCCTGAGTCTGGGACAAGGCTGCCATACGTCTAGTCTCATGTCAGTCAATCGGTTGGGGAATGGGGAAGCAATCCCCAGCTTACATAAATCACAGCCTCGTCATCTTTAACATTACTCAAAACCTCGAAACCGCCCAGTTTCCACTCGCCACTTTCTGTCGTGTAAACAGAAGCAACCTTCAAGTTGCCATGGACCGACGAGGCCTCGTCGTTGATGAATTTGACCGTTCTCTGCATCGATGTCAGCATCCCACAACTGTTGAGAAGAAGCACCACCACACTCTGGCCAAACTAACCGCGATGCTATAAAGTCCCCATTTTGCCGTCTCGGGACTTATACTCTTTCGTTTAACGTGCCACCGCAGAGGTACTAGGTGTTCAGTTGCGATATAGATATACGTCTCCGACTTTTTCAAACATCTCAGCATTAAAAGACACCTCAGTTATCACGCAGACCTCGTACCTCGACCGTATCCAGCACCTTGATAACACCCGGGTGTCGCAATGTTCGGAGCTTCTTCAGCGCATTTCTCGCGAGAGGGAGAGCGGTTCGATTCGCGGCGATTTCGAATGAGAAGATACTACAATTGGAACCATCTTCCTGACACATATATCTAGTCAGCTATGTACGGCACGAATGCGTATACGACGTGGAGAAGTTTGGTTGCGAAGCCTACCCGCCGAGTGCCATTGTACAAAGTCCATATCGAGGGGTCGAGATCGACTTTATCCCCAAAACTATAGGGGAATGGCGGACCCTTTGCTGCCATCGCCGAAGCGACGGCTGATTTGAGGAAGTCCATGCAGAATTGCCGTATTCAATGCAGCGGTAATCGGTATCGTTTTCTGGGAATGCTAGGGACTCGACAAGGGATCGTAGCTCGGGGGTGGTGTTTGCTGAACAACTGTCGGAAAAGGGGACTCCCTCCTGCGTAATCGCAAACCGCAATCTGTTATCGCGGGCAGTCTGCTGCCTTGCCAAGGTGCACTAAGCCGAGGATGGCAGGCGGAGTTAATGTTTGGTACAGTTCTGCCCGGGCTGCCGTGCACGGCCCTCTAGGCGATCCGATACATTGTCTACTGATGAGCTACCCTTTGCCATTTCTTCAAACCTTCCTCACGTTTTCATTCCTCTGTGCCGACCTCTCACTCTTATATCATTTGACCTCGATTAAGCTTTCTCTTTCTGCAATACGAATAATGCCCTAGCGTCCTTAGCATTACTTCGGTTCGACTCCCATTACTTTTCTCATGGCACACAGTGTCGCATCCTGGATTGGCTGAGGGCTGTGGTCGGACGGAGCGGAATCGCGAGGTTGCACCCAGGCGGGAAAAGGACGGTCAAGAGAGAGCGACCAGATTGAATGTCAGCAAAGGGATCTGGCCTACAGATTCCCACACGTCTATCCCAGGTAAGCTTTGCATTCATTTCCTATTTCTCTCTTCGCCTCGTTTACGTGTCAATGATGAGCAATTGGTAAAAGGTTTGACAGCCGCGTCTGCTCTTCTGGTATCATGGTACTGGGTGATGGGGCTTTGTGCCTTGGCGCGTCTGTTGCTACTCCCTACGCGCTGCCTTGAGATTGCCGGCAATGCGTGGTCCGCATAGTGGCAGGTATATCAATGTTGGAAGCCTTGGTTTTCTGCACTACTGCTACACGGAGTCCCTACTTCATTGATTTCCACGAACAAGGGGCCAAAGGCTGTGGTAGACATCAGGTGGATGAGGTTCCCAGAACCTTGTCCGTCCTGCCTCGTCGCCCAACAGGGACCATGAAACCGCTGAGCTGGCTGCATGATGACCAAACATAAACTGAAAAGACCTGAGGCACATGTCCTATTTGATTTCTGGGCCTCTCTGAAATCATAGATAGTTCCTTTCCTGTGTCGGCGCTAATCATTTCACATAGGTCATAATTAGCCACCAGGAACAAGCAGGACCCATGCCTCCTCGCTGTAGACGGTGCAAGACAGGAGCAGCGCCCGACAGGGCATTGTTTCGATGTAGTATTTGTAGCAGATGCTATCATCCTGCGTGTCACAGGCCGCTCCCCAAAGATTCCATGTATGTTATCATTTTTTTTCTTCCTGTTTCTTCATATTTAAGCTACCTTCTTTCCCCCGAGCCCCGACAGCCCCTACCTTATTCAATCCAATGCACAGCTAGCCGGTCCTAGATGCTAACCAACCCTCGCTCCTGGTTGGCTGTCCTGTCCGGACCCCCATCCATGCCACAATACGGAGTAGCGCCCCACTGATAGCCTATTTTCCCGTGCCGCACAATTCGCTCTGACTTGTCCACTATTCCATGTTGTTGTTGCTACATTCTTTGCCATAGTCAATTTCACCATGTTATCTTCACGTTCTACACCTGCTCTTGATTGACTAACGAACCTTTCGGATAGCAATTGGATCTGCAAGAGCTGCAGTGATCAGCCGCAGCCCATAAAGCGTCCTCGCTATGAGCATACCGCCTTGTCATCGTCGTCGCGGGCCGTCTCACAAATTTCCAATTCTTCAGCCTCCCATCGCGAGCGCTCGAGGGAGGCACGAGACATGGCTCATTTTCGGTCACTGACTCGTCCCAGCTCTCTGGCCGGCGGTGAACAAAATGAGGGAAGTGACTCGGAAAGCACGTTTCTCCAAAGCTGCCCGTGGCCAGAGTGTAAGGCTCAAATCAATGTGAAGGAGGAGGCCATGTGCCCTGAGCACATTCAATTTCTAAAGGGAAATGGCCGCCCTCGAGCGCCTGCAGCGCCTGAGCCACGCGCCGCGTCACTTCCAACCGTGACCGCCAACCTGGCTTCAGATTCGAAGCCAAATCCGAAGAAGACACTTGAACGGCAAACTATGCGAAAATCTGCGTCCTTTGGTTTTCCCCGCTCCGAACATCAGCCAACCCTGGACCTAAAATACAGCACACCACCACTACTTCAAACAAAGCCCAAAGGAAGCTCGTCCTCCCTACCTCCAACCCAAAAGTCAATGCTTAGCACGATAACTTCAGCAGCAATGTCATCGGCACCGCCCCAATTCCCACAGGCGCCAAACCTTGCCTATTCTCCTCCAATGGGTCCTACCTCACTGCAAGACACGGAACCTCCAAAGAAGCGACAAAAGGTTTCCCCAGTTTTACTACAGTCGAACGAGTCTAGGCTCAACGGAATCGGTGTGCCTACAGACCCCTTGTCTATTCAGCGCTCCCCAGAAAAGCGGCCAGAGAAGGAGAGAAGGACAAGTCTAAAGCAAAGTAAACCGAGTGCTAGGGAACCTCAGCCGCCAAGGAAAATGATGCCAATGAAGCATTTGAGGTTCACAGACGAGGCAAATAATCATGTCTCTAGTCCGTCTATCAATGGGGGTACGCCAATGTCAGCAACCAATAGTCCAACGGGAATGATTTTACGCCAGGATCCACCATCCAGATCGGCCTCTCTGAACTGGGACCAAGGAGAACACATCGACAAAATAAAGATTGACTCTGCTCATCCCCCTGCTCCCACCAAATCAGTTCTGACAGCTCATCATGAGACGTTGGAGATCTTTGTCACTGCACACGGCGTTACCTCGAATTTTTATCAGCCAAGGGCAGACTACTTTTCCCTAGAGCCACAGTCGTCAGTCCATAAGCTTGATGGTTCCTCAGAGTCGCCTCCATTACCTACTACAGAAACAAAAAAACCTACACCAATCGGCGTGAGCACCCCACCAAAAGCTAAAAGACCAAAGAAACTCGTCATCGCTACAAAGCCGCGACCGCCAACCAAGGCAACTCTTCCAGTCACCCCAACAGATCTAGACTACTTCATCTACTCCCAGCCGGGGGCATCCACGCCGCCTCCAGGCTTGGGAATCCCAGGTCTCAACAAACCCCCTCCGACCTCAGCATCTACTGTCTCGTCAGCAGTCTCACAGCAACCGCCTAAACAAGAACCGCAAAAGGATGAGCCTCTCGCTCTGGATATCGATCCCAGGATTCACTACCCCCGACCTCATTCGCTAGCTTGGCATGCAATGAAGGCTCAGGAAATCGAAGCCCGAGGGACGAGGAAGCAGAGATTTGGGAAAGCGGCTCGGAGCTTGAAGAAGCAGATGGAGACGCAGGCGGAGTCAAATTTACCGTGGGAGGAGACGCTGCCGGAGAAGATCCAGGAGAACTCGGCTTGGGTGAAGGCGTTGAAGAATCTGAGGGGGATGCCGCCCACACCGCCGGCAGTGGACACCGAGGGTGGAAGAGATCCGATGGATCTTACGGCGATGGCCGGGGGGAATACTACTAGTTCCGTGAATGGGAGTGGTATTGGAAATGGCACATTGGTTAATGGGGGGGCGGAGAGAAAAGTTCGAAAGATGAAGAGTACGGGGAGTGGGTTGGGAATCGTGAGTCGAGATGGTATCTTGAGTTTTGAGGATCATCGAACTGGGCAGGGGAGCGCGGGAGGCATCGATGGGAGCTTTGGTGCGAATGGGTACGGTATGAATTGATTGAGCAAAGAGTAAAAGATAGGAATAGGAAATGGGTAGGTTGTGGAAGTTGTTACGTTTTTGTCTGTCTGCTGTACAAAGCTTGGTCTGAAGGAATGAAGAGAGGGGAATCAAAAGTTGGCCTAGATGGACAATAGGAGTGGGTGATCACGATGGTTTTTGCCCTTTTATAGTATACGTCATTTCGCAGGAGAAGTCACCGGATAACACAACACGGGGGCTGTTTTTTATAGGAGTAAAGGGGGGGGGGGGCGCTTTTTTTTTTTAAAAAATTTTTTTTAAAAAAACGGGGCAAAAGAAGGGCGGCTAGTAAAAGCGGTTATATTTTTTTTTATTTGTTTTTTATTGGTGGTTTTAAAAAACGAAAATTAAATAGATTGGT